>CAXKTH010000068.1:0-89831 GCA_964056705.1 Troilus luridus
AAAAAAATGTCTAGATCGTGGCTTTGTAATACACTATCCACTGCAGTCTTATAAATTTATTAAACGTCGGAAGCTTTTTTAATAGCGATATTTAACATGGTTAGAAACACAAAATCATCAAAATTAGATAATTAATTAGTTTATTTATAGTTTAGTAATAATGTCTGTAATCTGTCTACTGTCGATTTTATTATTGTTTAATGTGCAATAACTGTATCAGTTTTGATCGTTTTCTTGCCAAAATAGTGTATCTCTAGAATGTTCATTATTGTTGCATTGGATTAACATTTTGTATGTATTAATTAAGGGTTGATTACTAAACAATATAGGGTTGATTTTCGCTTAAAAATCAGAGCGACATAAGATACTCCATGTAATGAAATTTAAATTTCTTAATACTTTTTTTTTCATCCAGGTTGTTTTAAACATCAGAAGCTTTTGTTTTTTAGTTTAGAAAAATACTAAACCTTTCCCCAAATAATTGTTTTTAAATATTCCGTGTATAAAAGTTGTTTTTACTATGCATTAATTAAAAAAAAAAAGTTTTAAAAACCTTTTGCGGTTCTATATGATTCGTACAATAGTTTTAAATTTTTATTTTTGTAAAAGTAAACAGATTTTATTTTAATGGCAGTTGTTAATCGATAAAACAAACATATGTAATATAAATATATATAAGAAAAGAAGTAATAGTTTGAATAAAAAATAGATATAACAAGTTCGTTAACCCTAGTGTTGTTTGTTCGAACTAGAAGTAGCAGCTTGGCCTGCGAGAGCATTAAATCATTTGGGAAACGGACCGAAAACTTTCCTAAATAGAACTAAACCAATTTCTTATTTTAAATTTTATTTTCATTAATGACAATTAAATTTAATTATTATAATCGTTAATCAGTATAATATCATTCATTTTTTAAAACAAATTATTTACATTAGGGTGCGGTGTATCTCAGTGGTAGAACGGTGAGTCCTGGGGCTCACCCAGCCTCAATTATCTGGGTATCCATAGATGGGAGCAGACCTGGCGGTTGCGCATGATCTCGAACAAGTCGTCTGGCTGCACAACCGTTATCGTAGAAACAGTCGTATCTACCATGTACTTAACCGAACAACTTTCATGGTTTGTTGTGATACGCTTTTTTTTACCATGCCAATTTGTAAATATTTTGTTTACAAATTTTCTATAATATGCTACCAATCGGTTTCACTATTGGGCAACTATGATCATCTCAACTAAGTATTGTGATGACCATTGATTTATTCTCAATAGTATTTTCTTGTTTTCTAATCATAATATTTTTTTGTTAGAGTTATATTTCAATAGTTAGTTTGAAAGAGTATCGTAAAATTTTATCTATAATCCTTGATGATGCAGCTCTTCGAAGGGGACGTAAAATGGCCTGTGGGTGTCAGATACTCGTTAAAGATCCCTATCCTAATTGTACATGGATAGGCTAAATGTATGACTCCCAGTGTAGTATTTTCTGATTTGCTTTAGTCGCATAAAGTGAGCTAAATAAATAGATAACAAACAAACAACTTATTCAATATCAGAAGAAAAATTAAAGCAAGAGCCTAAAATAAAACTGCCTGCAAATTTCCCAAAAGAGAATTTTCGGTTATTTTGATTAACTTTATGTGATTTATCACTTGGGTTATGAAACATATGATTTATTTGGCAAGTCGAATTAAGTCTTGTTTAACTTTGATTTGAACTTTACTTCTAAGTAACTTTTAGTACTTAGATGTTGGCCAGATAATCTGACCTGATTTTCGCATGATTTAAGTTATGAGTGTTGAACACAAAATGTATTTTTCGAGCGAGTTATATCTTTTGAAATGTATACGTTTTTTATATCTCAGTTTTATATACGTTTTATATACTACACTAGTACTGAATAATATTAAAAGAAAATTTAAACTATACTAGGTTTCGCAACTAAGAAAGTTTCTCATATTTTAAACTTATGTAACGTTTAACAACTATTTAGAAATTTATTTATTTCGCAATACATTCTAAGAAACTGTATCATTACCACTAAATATTGTTTTGATTCTTAGAATATTTGTATGAACCACGCAATGTCGCGTGTTTGTGAAATTTTGGTATTTTCCGTTCAGCTTCGAAGTGAAATTTTACTAATTTCTAAGCGCCACCCCGATGTAAGGTATAGAAAATAAATTTTATTTTAAGCTCTTGTTAATTATTCTTGATTTCTTATTTTGACTAAACTATTGTTGCAGATTAGTGAATTTTATCTTCTGTGATTGAGATTCTATGACCTTTCTGTAACCCATTTCTGTTCGTTCTCCATCTTAATCTTCCGAGGTGTCTTCTTTTCAGACCTTCCTGTGTAGCCTCGTGACCTTTTAAATTGAATTTGATCACTGCCTCTGGTTAGTTTCTCTACTTGCCTTTATACATGCCATTATGTATCATTCATTCTCTTTATTTGGTACATTATTATAATACAGAGTATTATTTTAATAAATTAAAGAAAAAATTCTCCATCTTGATTTAGGATTCCTATTTATAAGACTGGGTAATTGGGGGAGGGTACCCGTTCTTAGAGTTGATCTATGGATGACATTACAGAATAAATAATTAATAGCATTACTCGCACTGCTTTTTATATTGATTAATAAGATTAATGTTTTATGTTTAAATATCTTCATCTTCAACATTCCTTCAACCCCTGTTCCAACCTTGGCTGTTAGGAAGCAGCACCAACCCTGGCGATAATGGGGAAAATAGGGCAAGCAGTTTAGGTGCGTGACCCTCCGGGGCGATTCTCGGCTGAATCAATTGTCGGAGAAGGAGGTCAGGGCTAAATTATATTTATAGGCCGTAAAAAGGAAAATATCCGACTTTAACTGATGAGGCGACTGATATCGGATAACCCTCCTGAGTCTCTATGGGTAAGGATATCTTCCCTTGCACTTACCATTTCCTCCATTGGATGATACGTCAACCCTATAAACTCTTTCAAGAGTTGATTCGATGTTAACGAGGTGGAAGAAATGAAAAGTGAGACTATTGAGGGCAGACGAGTGGGTGTTTAATTGCGTAGATTAAGAAATGTTTGCGGTCATGAACGTTTCTGGTTCAGAGAATTACTCTATATAGCAGCTACCTTCACAATTAACTAATAAATATTAATTGTTATTATAAAAAAACATTACTAATGTTATGGTCAATGTGTAATCTTAAACGATTTCCTATCTGAAATCAATAATTTTGAATCATTTAATTAATAGTCATACCATTTAAAAGGGTTCTAGTGTCATATATAACATTATTCAACCTCGAAAATTCCAATACTTGTAGGACCTTTAAATAACTGTAATTTATAACTAAGAAAAAAAACTGTAACAGTATGCTTCACGAATGGTTTTGGGTTAAGAAAATGGTTCTGTACGGAATGCACTATTTCTAATCGAACGGTTCTGCAAGGAGGTGATTCGTACTAGATCCAGCTCATCTGCTATTGTTTTTTCCTGCTTAGAATTTTTTTTTTCTAAAAGTTGAAAATCAGTCGTACAGCAGGAAGCTGATAAAAAAATCGAGAATATATCTTTCTCGTTCATTAATAAATATTAATTGCTGTTATCGAAAGTCAGTATTAATGTTCTGGTTTATGTTTAACCTCATACAATTTTGTATAAAAAATCATTCATTTTATTTCTAAACAAACTATTAGAAAGATTCTAGTGTTTCTAGTGAAATTATTACACATAAAAAAATTCCAATACATATAGTACCCTTAAATAACTGTTACTGATAACCAAGAGTAAAAAACTGTAACACTATACACCGATAAAGGTCTTGGGTTAAGTACATGATAGAGAATGTTCTGTTTTTAATCCAACAATTATGCAGGGAGGTGGTTTGTCCTAGATTTAGCTCATCTGCCACAGTTTTCTGCAGCTTAAAAAATATTTTTCTAATAGTGGAAAAATCAGTCGTTCAGTAGGAAGCTGATAACAGAAAAAAAATCGAGAGTATATCACTGTCGTTCCTTAATAAATATTAATTTTTACTATCAAAAACCAATATTAATGTTCTAGTTTATGTGCAACCTCATAAAATTTTGTATCAAAAATCGATAATTTTCATTCATTTAATTATCAGAGTATGAGGAAGCTGAGAATTTAGTTAAATTTTATTTTCCTAAGGTATTTAATTATTACGCTCAAGTCACGAATTTCATTATTTATTTTTATGATACCTACGTAAAAAAATGTACCATCCCTTGTGGGGATCGAACCCACGACCTTTGGATTAGAAGTCCAACGCGCTATCCGCTGCGCCAAAGGGACTAAGATTCATGTTAACCAGCTGCTGCACGTCGCAGAGGAAAAAGGTTTCCGGAGATATAGAAAGAGTGTATTCGTAACTATATTTATTTTAGGATTTAGTTAAAATACATTTCATTAGTTGATTTAAACATTAGTAAAGTTTTCCCGAGTTTAGAGTACTTTATAGAGGTTGGGTGAAGCTAAGAAAGGTCTGTAGATCTCTGAGGATCCATTGGTGGCTTCTAACAAATTAAATAATGTTCTCCCATAGCAGGATTCGAACCCGGAACCTTAAGCTTATCAACTCAATGCTCTACACATCCAGCTACTTCACGCCTCTTATGATTTAATATATTCTACCTAACACCTTATTTTCGAATACCTGACGACGTTGTTCATCCTCTTGTGTTACCGGCCAAGTTTCACATCCGTAAAGAAGAGTTGGAAAAATGGTTGATTTATAAATTCAGAGTTTTAGATTTCGGCACAAAAGATGCGAGCCTAGTAATGTTGATACCGAATAAGCATTTCCCGCCTTTAATCGCGCTTCTATTTTTTCTTGAATTTATTTTTTTCTATTTTTCTTTTTTATTGGGGTTTAATTTTCTACCGTAAATTACTATTGATGCAATTGTTATTTGTTCGACTCATAACTATGATAAAATATGAACTATATAACTATACGGAATAACGCCTATAGCAACGAGTAACCAGTTCCAGTTACCGAGTAACTGCTTTTATTGTCTTGATACGCTTATTTAAATAACTTCTTACTTATTCGAATAATTTTTAACTGTTGTACAATTTCTTTTGCAGGTAAAGGTTGTGTTTTTTTTAACTACATCACTACAACAAATAATTATTAAAACTACTAACTTGTATTTAGCTTATTAACAATTTAAATTATTTATGTAAATAATTTTCTTTTATAATTCGACCAGGCTAGATTAGATGGGTAGGGACCGATCAGTGAGCAATTTAAGAAAGGAGGTCAATGTAACCACGTAACAAAGTAATAACCAACTACAATTATTCAAGATTGTTTCCCGGTTCAAGGCTAGCAATGATCCGATCGATAACAATTTTTTTTGTTAGTAATTTTGTTATTAACTTTTTTTTTTAATGATTTATCGTTGTTGTTTATTAATTTTTTTACACAGAATAGGCTCTACCTTTATAAGATCAAAAATTACAATACCCTGTATTTTTCGCACTAATACCTGTAGAGAAAAACACCTTGACACAGAGAAAAGTGTAAATGTAAGATCTATTTCTAAGAACTTTTTTTCTGCTTCCTTCGTTTAAAAACTAATATAATTTTCACTGTTGTATTTCTGAGAAAATTTATGATTATAGATATTCGAATAACTTAGAATTCCATGGATGTAAAAAAAACTTTTAATATTAATGAAATGGATTTTTCCCTCAAGCCTAGTGAATTAAACTAGTCTGTAGCAAACCGAATTTTTAAAAATTGTTTTAATTTTTTACCCTTTTCCCTATCTAATGGAATATTCAGACGCTCATGGGGCTCCCACAGCCTCTATAAAATTGTATCCTTAATCAGGGGATTGTATCCTGCGCGGATGAGAGTGATCTCGGGCAAGTCACCTCTCTGCACAACTGTTTTCTTAGGAACAGCAATAGTAATACAGGTTTTTTCTTTTTTAATTTCTATATACGTTTATATCTATATAACAGGTTGTGGTCAAAGCAGAAAAGCATCGCAACTTTATTGAATGCCGAGAAACTATATTAACTCATATGCAAATTATAAGTCTTTGTGCTGGGGGGTCTGAAATGTGTAGAGACAAGGGACGAATAAATAATTTATTTATTTATTTAGTTGATGTTACTGTAGACTAAATTTGGGTACAAAATAAATAACATCCACTCATTAGTGTGGTTCTTCTTAGATCGCACTCTTCAACCTCTTATACTTACACCAACATGAAAATTAGTCTATTAGGCATTGTTTGCTATATTAAATAAATATCTAAGGAGAATATGTAAAACAAATGAGAGAGGAAAGAGAAAAACTAATAATAACAGACAAAAACTGTCTAGATAGATAGCAATACGGGGAAAAAATCAATTCAAGATTCTTTTCAAAATTATGTGTACTGCGTGGTCGAAAAAAAGGAACCAAAGACTCGCAGAAATAGTGAGAAAATACTGGGAAAAATTAAAGACGAAAATGAGAAATGAAATGAAATGGTATTCACATGTTCTTGTTTTTTGTTTGTTTATTTAGCGTCACTTTAATTTCACTAGCCTTAAAAGGCCGTTTCGTGAAAAAATATCTAAATAAATTTACTAACTAAGAAATAATAATTATTTCAATTTATAATTATAATTGAACAATTTTTATCTCTCAAGCTATATACACTGCTATGAATATTAAATGTAACTCATTATACCAAGTCTAGATTAAGATTTTCATAAGAAAGTTGAAAAATATAGTACAAAAATCGAATTGATAGGTAATAGAAGAAAAAACTATTGTTAACTGTAGAGATTTATATGGTTAGCTGTTTTAGTACTTAAGAGTTCAAAAAGGTTTTTAAAAAATATTAAGAGTGGAGGTTAGAACACTGTAAGAACATATAGGTTAATACGTGAGAATTTTATTGCAGTACTTTTCGTATTCGAAATTATAATTGCTAAATAATAAAGAAAATTCGAGATCGAGAGATTTCCTTTTAGAATACACAGAACAATGTAAATTATAAAAACAAATGGTGGAAACAAAAGAATATTAAGTCTCGGAACACGGAGTACTTTCTCTCCATATTGTTCAACCTTACTGTAAAGGTGATGGATGATGTCTGGAAGCCCAGGACAAAATGTTGGCAGAGGGCATCCTTTGACATAATAATTCGTATATTTTATTTTTATTAATTCATGGATTAAGGTATCATGTACTCTGCATTATTACAACAGTTATTGTTGTATCTAAAATATTATTTTTTTTTACAAAATTACTAAACTATCTTAATACTCTAGCATACTTTTCATAACATTAGCAGAACTTGTTTTTTGATTTTTAATAGGATTCATTATTCAAACTTTTACAGAAAAAGATTATTAATAATAATTGCAGTAAGTTAAAAATGTTTTTCCATTTTCAATAGTTCACTATTTATAGTTTCGCGTTGATCATCATGTTAGTGAAATACTTAATGGTAATAATTTGTAATTAAATTAATTATTAATATTGCCACTGGAGAAGAGACTTGGCTTCAGTGCATGTTGGAAACTGTTCTGTTTCTAGTAAAACAATTGTGCAAGGCAGTGGTTTTTCCAGGTTTTCCCCCCAATTTAGATCGTTCTTTAGATTCAATTTAGGTCTGTAGATCCTGTGGAATCCATTGTTGTTACGAACAGCGGTCATCTAGGATGATTTTTGTCAACTAGATCCATAGCTGTCATCTGTTGCTGTTAACAGATTAAATGATTTATCTGCCATAGCAGCATTTGTACCCCAGACTACGGTAACTCAGTACTCTAGACATTGAGCTACGCTGCTCCCCAATGGTCTTCTAGATTGGTTATAGTTGAATAAATAAGTTCTTCACATAACAAACTATAAGTTTTTATTAAAAATGAATACTGGTTAATAAACATGAATCACAATATAAACCAAATTAATATAAAAACCTAAAATAAGGAAAAATAAACTGGAACATTGGAATATATTGTCAGTGAAGCAAAACATGTTAGAAAAAGACAAAAAAAAAATAAATTTCAGGAGTAGACATAATCTGAAATACCGTTGGAGTATTTATATATGTTCTGCCTTCGTAATGATTATATCTTTACACATTGTTTAGAACAGGGGAGAGGAGTGGCTCAGTGGTAGAGTACTGAGCTACCATGCCGGAAATCCTTGTTCAAATCCCGCTGCAGGCCATGATTTTTATTTAGTCTGTTTGCAGCGGGAGGTGGGTCATATAGGATCTAGGACCCTCCTGGGGCACACCCAGCCTCTATAAAATATTATAAAAATAGGGTACCCAAAATAAGGGGGGAAAATCTGGCGGTTGAGCGTGACCTAGGACAAGTCACCTCCTTGCAGAACCGTTGTCCATGAAACAGTACAGTCTCTACCATGTACTGAACCCCAGACCCTTCATGGGTTGTAGTGGTACAGGTTTTTTTTTTTTTTTTTAGAACAAAGCTCTCCCGACAATGAATATAGTTCCGGAGTAGTGAGCTGTAGATATGCTGTCAAACCAAGCAAAGGTCCTGGATAAAACAACATTTTCAATAATTTACTGTGGAAAAATGTTAAATTAAGTTAATTATATCAATTAAGATAGTCTGTACTCTAATCAGACATTCAAAACTATTTAATAAAAGCATTTATCTAATAATTCCTTCTCTGAATGAAAACCTTTTTCCAGTCATTTAATGTTAAAAGCATTTAATGCAGTTGAAATGATTGGATACTGATATTTATTGAATACAGTGATTCCGATAAGTTGAGTTAAAGATAATGGGTAATATTTAACAGCATTAAATAGTATAGTGGATACAAAAATAAATGCATACTAAAAGCACCTGTCCCTTGTCCAATCAGATTCAGGTTCCTATTTATACAGCTGTTGAATACTTTAATATTTTAAGTATTTTAACTGCTAGGACAACAAATAAGAAAGAAAAAACCTGTACGACTATAAGGTTCATATGTGGAAAAAAATGGTCCAGGTGGAGGTCAATAAATTTCTCTTAAATAGGGAGAAATGTTTATTAAATAGCCAACGTTTCGACCCACATTGCAGGTCTTCTTCAGGGCTGTCAAAGGAGGGGGCAGGCTACTTAATAAACATTTCTCCATATATAAGAAAAATTTATTGACCTTTACCCGTATCATTTTCTTCCCCATACATAATCAAGGTCAACAATTATCATTCAAGATGAAACTATTACTTATTTAAGATCAGCAGATTTAAAAATTTTGAAACACTTTTCTAATATTAATATTTTAATAAAAGGAATGGATAAGCCATATACGTACATATCTTTGCTGATGTATTTTTCACATCTTGTATTTCTGAGGTGGATTGAAATCAGTTACGAACTAATTGATTATATACCATATTAAATGTGTGTGTGAACATATGTGTATATATACACATCATAATAATATGTAGTAATACAAAACAACAATAAAACAAGTTTATTAAAATATACTTTATTTTAATGCTAGAAAATTTTCAATATTGGCAGTTTGACATAAGTCTTTGAAATCATTTATTAGCAAGAGTATAAGTAGTGATAGATAGAGAAATTATGCTTTTAACTCAAATAACTACAATTGATAATTTAAAACACTTTTAACTAAAATTTTCATTTTTTTTAACAAACACCTAATTTCAAATTACTTTATTCAATACACTGAAACTAAACTTTTTGGAAGTTGGTTTTTGTTTTTTTTTAAACAAGACCATTTATATGTAAAACAGATAGTTAGCATTCTGGGAAATCAGAAGTCAATAGAACCAATGAAAGGTTTCATTCAGATGAGTTTGATGATATCGGTGGGATACTTAGTATCAGATACCAAAACAAATGATCCAGTCAAGATAGGCTTGTTTTAGATCCACCTGTTGATATAACCGACCAGATTATAAAGTAGATTTGTATCAGATACAACTATCCGACCCAAATGTAATTGTATTTCTTTAGGTTTTTTAAACTATTTGTGTGTTGAAATATATTAAATTTTGTATTTTAAATAATTAAAATTATATCATTCCAAAAAAAAACTGAATCATATCAAATAAATTAGGGCATAATGAAAGATAGTAAGAGCCATCTATCAAAACTATTGTGATAGCTTGACAATAATTAATAGTAGCGTGAAGTGGAAATTTCCGTGGATGTGTTTTTTAAAATGGTGTTTAAAAACAAAAACTATTTAAAATTTTTCAATTTTATTATTTTAAAAAAATATTGGCTTTCTTATCACTTGTTTCATTTGAATCATCCATTTTTTGGCTTGTTTGTTTTTTTCTTCTTAAAGGTGTAAAGCTTTAAGGCTCCCAACACTTATGGTATTATTTTATGCTATTTAAAATTGATTTTAGAATGTTGCTCTATAATATCAAATAAATAAATATTTGTTTATGCATAAATTCATATTTTTTTACTGAGACAGTTGATATCTAAGAAGGTAGAGGAATATTTATTACACAGGAGATCAGGGGCAATAGTAAACATTCTGCTCCAAGATAGTTATTTTTAAAGCCGACTTCTAAGTTTTAATGAGGGTTTTGGAAGAAAATAAGAAGCTTAAGAAAGTAATATTATTAGTTTATGAAGAGCTTAGAACTAATAAGGATAGTCTTGGTAGAACTACTAAAATATTTTAGAATTGTCTCAATATATTTTTTGGGGAGGAAGACCATGGTTCGGGTAGAGGTCAACATCATTTATTCCTTAATTAGTAATGAAGCGTTTGTTTCAACCCAAATTGCTGGAGTTTTTTTGGGCTTGTAATGTAGGTCACTATTTTGCCCGTGTCTGTTTTTTTTATTATAAAATTATTTGTAGTAATAATAGTAAGATATTGGGCAGAGTTGTAGAACAAGTACTAATGATTGATATGGAGTATCACAAAGTTGGGTAAAACTAATAAAAAAGAATAATTATTTTAGTATCCAAAATGGGTAGAATTAGATTGATATCTTTCTTTACTTACATTTTTTTTTTAAATTTAATTTATTGATATTTACAACTATAATATGATTATAACTAGTAAATCTGCTGGTATGTACATTATGACATGAAAAACACATGTGGAGTAACTACCCATCGGCAGCACTCCAATAAAGTTCTATAGTAGATGATCTCGAGGCCTTCTTCTTTTCAGACGCTTCGGAGGGTTATCAGGAATAGTATGGGAAGCAAGTTGAGAGACTAGAGGATTCGAGTGTGTATGGAGCTTGTCTTGGGAGGATAGGTATCTAGTTTGGGCCAAATCAGTAACATATGGGATTTACTTACTTAAAAAAATTTTGATTATTCAAAGTTAACTATATAATATCAAATTATATTTTTTATTGCTAGCCGGTAATTACAGTCAGAGTCTAGGGAAAAATACTCTGAGATTTTGATTTAAAAAGATTGTTCCAGATAATACCCATCGCCTAAGAGAATCTTCCAAAATGAAATTTGTTAGATTGTCTTTTGTTTACTAGCTATGTAAGGTTCCAGTAGTAGGCACAGAAAGGATACTGAGCACATCCCAAAATTAGATTCAAAGCAAATTGTTGTTCATTAAATCAATGTTGTGTTAAAATAACAAACTAAGAATTATAATAAAGTACATATTTTGAATTGAATATGACTTGATAATAATGTAATACATTTATGTAGAACAGAAAAATAGAAAAATATAGATCTTGTTTGGATTGTGGAATATGTTGAAGCTGACTTTCAATTTTTCTTGAGGTGGTAAATCTGAGTTGAAGAGGTTTGAGATCAGTACTGACAGGTTTAGTCAAACCCAATGAATAAAGATAATTCTTTTTATACTTTAATATTTTCTGTATCTGATAAAATTCCTCAAAAATTGGTTATTACGCAATGTATAAACCTCAATTTTAATTAATTATCTGGAATGTTATTACGAACTACTTGAACAAAAAGTTAGGGTATAATCATATTGGTTGCTAGAATATACAATTTGAATACTACATTTATCCAAATATAAATTTGTAATTAGATTACTTAAATCATATTTTCTACTTCAAAAATATCCAAGACATTTATATTTGTATCAATATTTTTTATACTAAGTTCAAGACAAATATTGTCCAACTGTTCATTACTCTTAAGTAATTATTGAGGAAATACCAGTAATTAACGACTCTAATTAGTACCAGTATTACTGATACCTTAATTGGTTGAATTGGTGTTACTTCCAGTTCTTCACATAGTCCTTTTGTTTTGGAATTTATCAAAATGAAAAAATTGTCAATATGGAGTGTTTATTTATTATCCATAGGTAAAGAAAAAAAGAGATTTACCAATCTGAATTATCTGAAAAAAGGTCTCTTTTTAATTAATAAATTTTATAAAATTTTAAATTTGCCTTTTTAAATAACTTGTCTTATGATTCTTGCCCATTCATTACCTTATTCTAAACATTCAATTATCTGAAATGGTTTCACAGAAACATTACGTGGTGGGATCTTCATTGTCATTCCTAGATTATTAATTATTAGACTACTTTCTCCAAATAATAATTTAAATATTAAATATTAATTTCCTGGAACACATTTTTGTGTTGATTAATTGGAATTTATTTAATGCTTACTGCTGTACTTAGTTACCATGAAGGGGGAGTCAATATTGAAGCAAAATAATTTTATATTTGTCTTTCTGTATGAACCTAGATAAATCTTGCTATGCACATAAATACATACTTCACACAATAATAATAAGGTTTTGTTTATGTAAACACACTGATAGATTGCATATTTATTTTTTTTTTAGAGAATTTTTATTATCTGAACCACACCTGACGAAATTAGTTCGAATTATCAACACTCTACTGTATATACATTCTTTCTATCATGAACCTATTTGAGGATTATAGGACTTTATCTTTAAAAATAGCATTTATAAAATAATTAAAAAGAATTGAAATTTCAAGAATCTGGTTGTTGATTTCAATTTGTGAGGTTTGAGAGTTGCTACATTGGCCATACAGGCCATCCAATAGGATTCTGGCAAGTGAGGGTTGTCTTTATTGTGTTGTGGATAAATTAATATTATCAATCCACTGTGTAAAGTTAGATTAATCTAGCTAAATGGTAATAAAACCTTCCTTGAATTAGAATAAAATTTTTTTTTTATTTTTTTTTTTTATTTAATTCAATGATATTTACAACTATAATACATTATTATATCAGAATAAAATTAAAATAATAACTTTCAGTTGATACAGTTTTGAGTTGTGGTTTGATTTCTTAGGAAGGAAGTGTTCTTTTTTTTTTGAACTTTTTATTTAGTAAAAGAAAATAAATATTTCTTAGACTAATATAAAAGTTTAAAATTTTATATTTTACTACAGAAGATAATCATGCACTCAGAAGTAAGATAGTTTTGTTTTTGGCATTTTTGTTTTTTGATAAAGCAATCATATTCATACATACATTACGAATTATATTAATTTGGAATATATTTTTTTTTAAATCAATGATAGTAAAGAATCTAGTCTTATCTCTTGAATTAATTCGTGACAACACAGGCTTATAAATGTAGAAATTAATACTATTTTACCAATTTAATAGCATTTTACAAAATTAATAGACCTAAGTTAAAATAGATAAATATGTTTCTTTGATGTGAAGTATTATTTATATAAAAACATGTAAAGTTTGTCCAACTCTCAAATTGTAGTTCACTAGTTGTCCAACAGAATGCGCTGCACCATCATCTAAAGCAGTTCCCTATAACATTAGCTTCCATATTTGATTCAGAAATTATAATGTATAACTGTCATTAGGTAAAATAATGATTCTTTTTTACATTTTTTAAATAACACAAATTGTATAATTGACTTGCCATCATAGAATTTCCATCACTTTTAAATACCGTATATGAAGAAAAGTCACTTAAGAGAGGGGAAGAACTTAATACTTTATTTTCAAATTTTGTGGACAATTCTCTAATATGCTCCTTGTCTATCAATGAAACTAAGGTAATAAAAAATGTGATTTTTCTACATTTGTTTGTTGAGTGTTTTGCTTGCATGCAATTTTACATATTTTATTATTAATTTTGATTGTAAATGCTAAATGCTAATATAAATAGTGAAGATGTATTTGTGGGTTTGACATAAGTCTGGATTACATATTTTTATGTAAGAGTCAGCAGGGAATATTTAAGGAATTTTGAGTGCTAAGTTAATGAGATTACCAATTTGTGTTCAATTAAACTAATGAATTTATATGGTCTTGATCATGTGTATTTTTATCAATTTTAATGTGATGATTTTGATTAATTATTATTTACTTGTTATTATACACAATTCAAGTTCAAACTCCATGATTAAAATTTATTTCAACTGTATCATGATTGTTTTGTTTTCTATGTTGTGCGGTTAAAAAAAATTAAATTTTTATAATATATTTTTGTTACTATTATTAGACTTTTTATTACTTTGACGCCGATAGAAATATTGGTATTTCAAGTTATGTCTTCCATCCTGGTTTAATAATTCATATACGCTTAAACCATTGTAAAGTAAAAAAAAAATGAGTTAATATATGGGATGGCTTGGAGTTGAAGATAGTTTCTAATATCAAATGAGTTCAAAATAGTCTCTGAGTCCATAGCAATCCATACTACTCTATCCATTAAAATTTTTATAATCTTTTATGAAATTTCTCCATTAGGGCACAGAAAAAGTAAAAAAGTAAAAAAAGCACTTTTTAGGACTACTTTTGGTTTTTAAACGTTGTGTTCAATAAAAAAATATGTATATTATATTTTTAAAAAAATAACAAACAGTTCTATTTCTAATGCTACACCATAATAATTTGGTTAGCTGATATGGTGGAAACCACGATTATAAAAAGCGATTTAGTCAATGTCAAACTACCGAGACTAAGATTAAATAGACCTCTGTAGTCCGAAAATGAGGACTCCAAGAGAAAAACTCATAAGATAAAAGTTGTAGAGTGTCCAATTTTCAATCTCCCGATCTCCGGAAATTGCATTTTAGACCAACAGAGATAATATTTTAGAAGTCTATCTCTTTTATTTAACAAAAACTTTCTTAAACAAAAGATATTACTCAAATTACTATTTTTTGTTCCTCCATCTTGAAATCAAATGGCCGACGTGCATTTTTTATGTATCCTAATTGATAAAATATAAAGAATGTTACAAAATTATCCGCAATTAGGATTTTAATAATACTCCATGTTTTATAAAGTTGACGTATATGCATGTTTACTGACCATTTTATTACGCAGGTTAAATCACTTCCTTGCTTAACCGTTTGAATATATTTTGTGCAATTGCTTCCATTCCATTTCAACAAATAACAACTTCAAAAACATAGAAACGGTTATAAAAAAAGTTATAGCTGTAAAAAAAAAAGTTCAGTCTATATGTGCAGAACTGCACCTGAAACCCTTCATTGGTTAAGCTGGCATAGGTTGTTTTTTCTCGGGTTTATAAAGATGATGAGTATTGTATCAATTCTTTATATATAAATTTTATCAGTCTTCACCCAGTCTCTGTAATGTGGGCACCCTTTATAGACCGAAAGACTTAGGGGTTGAGCGTAATCAGACATCCTGGCACAACTGTAACGTTGGAAACAGTATAGTCTCTTCCATGTACTGATACAAAGAGCCTTCATAGATTGTAACGGTACAGGTTTTTACTACAGGTGCTGTTGACCTTTCGGGGCTATCATTAAATAGTAGACTGGCGATCGTATATCTTTGCATATTGATGCCTGTTCGGGCGATAACCAACCTGTGTTGTGGAAATAACCTGAGATATTTAAAATATTCATGAACGATACACGTGTTAAAAATATTAAATTGTTCCTAGAAATGGTTGAGCCATTGCCGATACAAACACTAATTCGCTCATGTACCCTTGGACCAGTGGCTATAATGGTCTGGTCGCCGTGTCCTCGATGGGCGAGCGGATGTGTTTTCGCAAAGATTGCCCCTGCCGCTATTATGGAATGCTAATTTTCTCCCCAATCGAAATTTTATCGGATGATGTTCTTGACCTACTGTGAGGTTGCCAATCTCGAAGGCGATATTCGGTCTCGAAGAAGCCCAATGGCGACTCTAATAACTGCGAACTTACGATATATTGTTAAACAAGGCCTTCCCATAGTAAATAAAAAGAATTTTTGCGATTATAACTGAAATAAGGAGCGGAGTAGCTCGGTGCTGGAGCGCTGAGTTGCCGTGCCGGCAGCTCCGGTTTCAAATCCGGCTGTGGCAGATAGTTTATTCAATCTGATAACAGTCGAGGATGAATCATATGGGATCTAGAGAACCTGCTGGAGCTCATCCAGCCTCTATAAATTGGGTACCTTAAATCGGAGGGAACTTCTTATGGCATACACAGATGCTGTTAAGGGGTGGCTTAGTTGTAGAGCGCTGAGTTGCCGTACCGAAGATACCATGTTTAAAACCGGCTGTGGCAGATAATTGATTTAATCTGTTTACTGCTTGGGAAGGACCTGTACAGTTTTCATATTCTTTTAGTGATTTCAAGTTGAGGAATATAATTATTCGTTAGATTGTTATTATTATTTATTAATTTGCCGGGCTAGTAGAGATGGTGATTTCGTAATAGATCAGTGTGTAGAGCACTGAGTTGATATGAAGTCCTAGATAGTTTTCACCCAGCCTCAATAAAGTGGATATCCTCACAGGAACCTGCCGATTGAGCGTGATCCATGACTAATCACATCCCTACACAACTGTTCTCCTAGTAACAGTGTAGTCTCTTTTGCGCACTGAACCCAAGATACCTCTGGGGTTGTAGTGGTACAATTTATTTTTAAATATTACGAGATTGCAAGAGTTAGACAGGACAACTACTCTAATCACTGCCTTACACGGTAACAGTCTAATGACTTAATGTCTGTTGGACAGCAGGGGATATACTCCAATAAAGATAAGCAGAAATTTCAATGCAATTAGAAAAATCCCTAAAAGCAAAGCCCTAAGTCTCCAAAAACCTGGAAAAAACTCAGCTGTCAACGTTTCAGCAATTCAGGAGCTATCAAATAGAGACAGCAACATCACTCTATTACGTTCAACAGACAACTGAATAACAAATGTTGCTGTCTTTATTATTATCTTCTTTGTGATTTTTCATTTTATGTGATTTTTCTCTTTGTGTGTACCCTGATGATTTCCGAATTGGGGAAACGTCGACTATGTATGTTTTTTTAGTATTTTAGACTTTAAATGATATAAAAAAACTGTCTGGTAAAAGAAAGCGTGTGATGTTTCCTTTGGTAAATATCGTTCATGTTAAGAATTTTTTATTCAGTTACAGGGTTCACATAGCCGTCTCTCCTTCTATTAGCTATGAAGATGACCGACCATGTAGGTCGAAACGTCGGCACTAATAAAATATAAGTTTTCACTTATCTAGTGTTAATTTATGACTGCACCCCCCTACTAATTCCATCCTCTATACGAATTTTTTAATTACTCATCAAACTATTTCTTCTTTGGAATAAACCTAGCTATAATTATCCCGAATAAACAGTGTTCTGCTCTATTTTAGTCATTTGTTCTAGATTGTTCCAGCCATTATCTTAGGTTCTCGTGTGCTAAATTATATTTCAAAACATGTGCAAAACTTATTATATAATTAAAATATTGTTTTAACCTTCTTTGATACTTAGAAAAGATATCGGGCCTCCTGAAGGCAAGAATTTCCTAATGACCGGATATTTAAATTAAACTCCCATTTTTCGAAAGTAAATTACAGGGTAGCTCAATATCTTTGAAAATATGGCCTAGTTATTATTGCAATATTTAAAAGAAAATAACAAACAAGTGTTAAATAAGGATAATATAAGTAGTCTGTTATTATTTTTTTGTGATTTTCTGTTTGTTGTTGATATGTTTTAAACATATTGTAAATTGTGATGTTCCGGTAATGTAAACAGTTCAGATTTTACATATAAACATTAAATTTCCATCCGATTTCAGAAAAAACTTTACAATTTCAATTAACGATAAGTTTTCATCCCAAGTTTTTTGAATTTTATACTTGATTATGATGTACATATAAGTTCAGAAATATCTAAGAGAAAAAAATACATAACAATTTAATTTTTTCAAACTTTTTTTTTACCCGGGTAGCGGGACAACTAAGTGCTTGAGCACTGAGTAGCCATTCCGACCGGCCCCGGTTGAAATTCGGCTGTTGCAGATACATTTATTTAAGTCGGGCGCCCTTAATTGGGGAAAAAACTGGTGGTTGAGCGTGTTTTAGGACAAATCACCTTCCTGCACAACTGTTGTCCTTGAAATAGTAGTCTCTTCCACGTTCTGAACCGAAGAGTTTATATTATATTATTAATAATCTTTATTAACCTTTATATTTTATTAAGGTCTTTAAAATCTCTTCATTTGTTGAAGTTGAGGGATACAAGATCGACCCAGTTTCACAAGTTATAGTATCGACATAACAATAAAATTCAGTAGACTTGCCCTTTCGATTTACAACGGAATAAAAGGAATCTAGTCGACTAATCAAACCTATTTGTATATACACTCCAGGACTAATAAATGTATAAAGTTGATTTTTCCCATTGATTAATTATTTAATTTTTTATTATAATTTTTAACAATGTATTATATTACATGAATATATACTTTGTTTGATGTGGATAAACACTAGTGGGAGAAGATTTTCCGAGGAATGGCCAAAATGCAAACCGAGACAAACAAAAGTGTACACGTATTATTATTAAAAATAGCATTGGATAAATAATTTTACTATTCACATTTAATAGTCTGTTATATGACCTTTCATTTATAGTAATATTAACAGTCTTTTATGCATAAGGCTCAGTCATGTTTTCAAAAGATCTGTGTTTTTCTTAGTTACAACTCTCACTGCCTATTGGACGCCATCCCTCAGATCTGCATCTTAATTATGGGTTATTTTTTGTATAAACATCATTCCATAGAGATTTCCAAAAGTTCTTGATGTGGTGAAGGGAACAAGAAGGATACTCCAACAGCTTAATTTTTGTAAAGGTGTGCATTATCTTGAATAAACAAAAATCTCCAAAAATAAATCTTAAAAAATTGTTAAATATTTAGAAATTCTTATGTTGTCGAAAGACAGTGGAAGGAAGTTATACAAATAATTGTTAGTTAACATTATTATTAATTAACGAAAAGTATAACAAATATGTTTGGGAAAATCCGTTTTTGAGTTAGAAGATAATTTTAAATTATGTATTTTTGCAGTAATTTTTGAGACCGGAAAATGGTTAGTTTCTTATAAAGTTATATTTTTCAAAACAACGAAAAACATTACATTTCTTTGTGCTTGTTAAATCGTTACACAACAGTTGGATAGAGAGAAGGGCTCTTTAGCGAGCAGTTGTTCTTCGCTGAAGGAAAAGCTTAGTGAAAATTTAATGTGAGTCTCCTATGGTTCCATCTCCTTTAGTTCCTGTCTGTTTTCCTTTTCTGTAGACTTACTTCTTAAAATAAGACTTACTTCTGCCTTATTTGGGCGATTTGCCTCGTAATTATGTACGAATTATTATCCAATTTGTTTATCTAGGTATAAAAAAACATATTCTGGATCATTCTTGTTTAAATTTAATTTTACTAAATGAAATAATATTTTTAATTGAATTATAAGTAAACTATATTGTTCAAAATTTGTTAATTAGGTCAAGAAATGCTCAAAAGAGGTTAAGGGGTTTTAAACGAAATCATACTACGGCCTAACGTTAGTGGTATTGTTTAGGCTTGTTAGGAAGTAAACATACTAAAATATCTGGGATCTAGGAGTACATGCAAAGCCATGAGGTTGCAGTAGATTATTTTTAAAACATGTACCACTACAATCCAGGGTTCAGTACTGGTAGAGACTGTACTGTTTTTAAAGCAACGGTTGTTCAGTGAGGTAAATTTACCCAGATAATGCTCAACCACTAGATTTTCTCTTCTATTTTGGGTACCCATTTTATAGAGGCTGAGTGAACCCAAGGAGGTTCTGAGATCCTATAGGGTACATCTCCGGCTGTTACCAGATCAAATAAAACTCTGCCATGCAGCGGGATTTGAACTCAGGACCTCCGACACGGCAACTCAGCGCCCTACTTGATAGGAGGTTCATTAGTAGCTCCCACCTAATTTTTTTAATTGTTAAAAATTCCTCATTTATTAATTTAATTGTAATAATTAATTAAATGTATTATATTATACTCTAAGACATATTAGGTTGTCTATTATTCCACTATTATTCTAAAGATCCCAGAATAAATAAAGCTTTTATTATTAAAGTAAGGAGGTTGAAAATTATGTTTAAACCTGTACCATTACTAACAATGAAAAACCTCGGATTCTGTATAAGGTAGAGACTGTTCTCTTTCTAGGACAACGCATAGGCAGGGGGGAGGGTGATCTGTTCTAGATAGTATTCAACCATCAAATTTTTTCCCCATATTCAGGTAAACATTTTATTGATGCTGGGTGAGCCCAAAGGGGTGTTCAGATCATATAGGATCCATCTGAGGTTCCTAATAGTCTAAATAATGTATCTGCCACATCCGGATTTGAACCTGGAACACTACTTTTTCTGTCTTAGGTAGTTTTATTTCAATTCTAAGTACCAATCTCGATTACTTTCTTATCTCACTTAAAACTCTCTCTCTCTCTCTCTCTCTCTCTCTCTCTCTCTCTCTCTCTCTCTCTCTCTCTCTCTCTCTCTCTCTCTCTCTCTCTCTCTCTCTCTCTCCCCCCCTCTCTCTCACACACACACACACACACTTACAAACACACACATAATTATTTTTTACTCTATGAAAATTCCGGAAATGAAAATAATAAAAAAGATATCGATCAGAGGTTCAGAAGAAGTCATGAATGATTTCAGAATACCGCTTATATTAAAGTTCACGACTTCCTGAGGCCACTACTAATGGCACTGATCGAAGCTGGTTGGCAAGAGTCCAGAATGTGATGGGTGGTCCGATTATTTTTATAATTTATTTTCTTTTAAATGGGTTGTTTACATATTCAATATAAATTTTTTTACTTTTTCCTCGCATAAATATTTAAGTTTTGTAGCACGATGGCCTTATAAGTGTGTATTTTAACTCGATTTGCATATATTGACATTTCTTGCTGGTAAAATTTATGAATAAAAATACGAAACTGAATGAAAGGTCAAACGCTTCTTGCCTGAGTATGCTTTAAGTTTTGTTTTTTTTTGTTATAATTTAAATACATCTATATTTTTTTTATTCGATCTTTAATGCATACTGTAAAGTATTGAAATTCTATCTTTTATCGTTTCAATACGCTATTCACTCTTTTATAGCATCCAAACAGAAATGATATAGAATAAATAAAATAATTTTATTGTGGTCTTATTTGGATCTTTATTGTTTTAAATGTTGGAGTAATAAAATATTCCTCCTGAATAATAAATATTTATTCCATATATAAAAGGTGGAGGGTTAAAAAAAATACTTAAAAATACTCTATTTTATTGGATATTTTTAATCAAAACCGTACTCGTCCTACTGACTTAGAGTTTTTAATGTTTTTTTTATATCACATTGTAATTTAATTATGAACCAATGTATTTAATTAATACTATCTGAAACTCTATACAGAGAATTATTAATAAATTCCTGTAAGCCGAATAATAGATAATGTGAAAACAATATTTAAATGTTTAGATTTAGAATGAATCTTAATAATTTTTTAAATAATTAAAAATAAATGAGGTACCTAAAAGAATATGCTATGTTTATTAAAGTTCAACCGTGTAGTAATTTTTTTTTCAATGTCTTTTAAACTCGTTTAGACCATTAAAATAGAGATAGTATTGGGCAAATAAAATATAGTTTCTGTGTGTGGTTGCCTTCGGTACCTTTTCGATTTAAAACTTTAGAAAATAAAGATTTCGTCCTTATTAATTAATAATTATTTATTGTTTTAGAAGTTAGTTGAGGGTGGAAAAAAAGTTTAAAATGTTCCATTTTATTGGATATTGTTTATCAAAACCGTATTCATCATGGCAACTTGGAGTTTTTAATGCTATTTTTATGTCACATTGAATTCGAATAACAACTTATATAATTATTTAACTAAAATTATCTGAAACACTATACACAGAATTATAAGTAAATTCCTATATATATAAAAAAAAGAACATCAATAGCCTTAATAATTAGAATATTTTAAATAATTAAAAAATAATGGATTCCTCTAAAATATTAAAATATATTTATTGCAGTTAAAGAGTGTAATAAAAAGTTTGATTTTATGAAAAATAGGTTTTAGTTGCATATTTTTGCAAAAAATATAATGATTTCTAATAAATATTAATGCAGTTTATAATAAAAATGCTAGAGGAAGTAAATACAACCAAATTATCAATACCCTTCTCATTTTTGCACAGTTTACATAAAGCCTTTGACGAACTCTGGAGAAATGAATTTTATTTTATTTTTTAAAAAATTAGGAAAATATGTTTTGGCCAAGCTGTCCATTACGGTGTAGCAAACGAGGCCATCACCAATGACCCACAATACGGGGTCGATCTATATTCTTTATGGCGGATCATTTAGTCTCCTTAAACTGTTTCCAAGAGTTCAATTATAATTCAATTTGTAGGCTGGTGTGTATTTATTTTTTCACAACTGTCATCGTCGGACTTGAATGGAGGAGAATTATTACCCGTGGACAAGAGGACCATTTGTCAGTCCTATTTGCGGCAGTAACTGTCACGAAAGTAGTCCAAACATAGCCACGTCTGTTCCAACAGAGTTGCAAATGTCATTCTGTGACAACGCCTTGTCGCATGCCCTTGTTGCCTGTCAATATCTAATCACATTATCAGTCTTTGCGATGCCAGTAAATTCGGGAATAATTTTCAGGTATCGATCTTCTTCGGGCATAACAGTGTGATCTGTGGAGCACTAATACTGTTGTTTTTTTCATAATAAATAGATAAATTATTATTACTAACCATAAATATAAATTACAACTCAAGAAAATAATTTTTAAATCTTTAGATTCATTCCAATAAGATTTCCCCTTCGTTATTCAACGTAACCGATTAGATTCATTGTATATACTACTGCAATTCTTTTATTTTAACTACTAATTAGATTGTTCTAATTATTTTACCTACATATTATAATTATTATTATTAGACGTAAAGCCCCCAAAGTGGAAGACGCTAAGTAAAGATGGTTCATGCTTGGGGCTCCTTGTTCTTCTTATTTGCCCACCAGGTTTTCATTCTTTACAAGATCTCAGCTTTTCTTTCTTCGCTCCATTTTGTTCCAGTTCTCGGCGCTTTTGTCTCTGACTTAACCACCCATTTGTCAACATTATGTTTACAATTGTTTCTTGTGTATCATGTCTTAATTAGTAATTTTGGGTAATTTCAAGTCTTCGAGTGGATCCATTCCCCTCCATTAACAAGGGATGCTACGTATTTTAATATTCTCTAGAATCTTTTCCTCATGCCTATCTCTAAGTTAGAATATTCTTCATTTTAGATGTTTTTTGTAATCTGTACCCTTCTTCGGTCCATATTGTATTTATTATTATTTTTATAAAATTATATTCTTTTGTTTTAGTTTAAAAATAAAAAAGGAAAAGAAACCAAAATTAAAAATATATAATGATGGATGGAATTATTCAGTCAACGATTTTCCACTCAAATAAAAATATATAAACATATCTATCTATATATATATATATATATATATATATATATATATATATATATATATATATATATATATATATATATATATATATATATATAGATGTCTTTCTATATATTGTTAATTCCAATTATTTTAGTTTTATATATCTTTTGTATCTTACTTATAGTCTTATTACTTACTCTTGTTACTTAGACCAACAACGTGGGTTGAAACTTCGGTTTCTGTTAGTTTATCACTACTTAAATAATTAATTATGGAAAATTTGATTTAAGCTTTATTTATAAAACAAACAATTTTGTGCTTTGTATTTTATTTTGTATCTTGTTTATTCCAATTATGTAATTTTAATATATCATTTTCTTGTTTATTCCAATTTATTCTAATTATTTTTCTATTCCAATTAGTTTAATATATGTTTGTATCTTGTTTATTCAGCCCTTATGAAGGAAGACCTGCAAAGTGAATCGAAACGTTGTTTTCTAATAAATAGTTTCAGTATTTGAGTGATTATTTTCAATAACCGAAAGAAAAGTCCGAAAATTGACTTCGTAAAATTCGTTTTTGAGATAAGTCTATTCAATAAGTTTTTATTATTGGCTCGTTTCAAATGAAATCTGTGTTTTGAACGAAATGGTTATTTAGTAAAAAAAAACTTTATGAAATCAAAACATTTTCTGCAAACTATTTACCCTCATTTTTTTTGTGAGATCTGAAGGCACTTCTAGGGCTCATCCAGCCTTTATAAATTTTTAAAAAACCTGGCGGTTGTGTGGCATCTCGGACAAATCACATCCCTGCGTGACCGTTGGGATAGTAACAGCACAGTCAATATCGTGCACTGAACCTAATTGGTTGTAGTGGTACAGGTGTTTTTATGTTAAATATGTTTAAAAACTAAATGTTATTTAATAAATGTTTCATTACTTAGCAGATAGTTCGACTAAAATTCCTGGAAAGGAGGAAATTCTGCTTTCTAAGTAATTTAAATCGATATCCAAGATACGTTATGCAGAAGCAACTGCAAATCCTCTGACTCTTACCGTACATCTTCAAGAATGGTATAAATACCGAGACACTAATTAAATATTATTCACATACGCCAAAGAATATATATAATAAAATGTTATTGGAATATTTTCAATAAAATATGATGGAGCCATATGCTAAAGTGATTATTAAAGTAATCATAAGAATAATTACAGTTTTGAAGATGGGTTTCAATTGCCAAAATTTTAACCTATGTTGTTTTATAAGTTGATTTCTAATTGTATAAAGAACCGAACTTTAATTAACTGAATTATTGCACTTATCAGCTCAGATCTAAGTTCCTTCTATTCATTGCTTAGTGTCGTGACTAACTCTTGAAGAAAAGCGCTATGGAATAACCCGCTGACCCACTTTTCCGTTGCTTCGTGCACAAACGCTTTTCGCTTGGCCATTTATCACATCCGGAATTATTTATTCGTTTTGACCATTTAAAATCCATCTATTTCGGTCCTTTAATAATCATATCTTTCTAGTTAGTCAGAATTTTGTTTAAATCCAGAGTACTACTAAATAGGAGTTTCTATTTAGGTTATAATAAAAGGAATAATTTGTCAGAAACGGGCTAGAATCCTACTAATATTATAAATGCGAAAGTTTGTATGTTTGTTACTCTTCCACGCAAAAACTACAGAACGGATTTGGATGAAACTTTACCGCAATATAGGTTATACATCAGAATAACCTATATTGTAACCTAGGCTACAATTTATAATGAATGATTTTGTGTAATTTGGTCATAACATAACGATAAATTTTCAAAAAGTACTTGGTTGTAACGCATATTACCCCGACGGTCAATTAGTTCCCTGAAATTATTCCATTGATCTCGGCATCTCCTTACACAATCTAACCGGAAGCTTATCGTACCATCCCTCATCTTCCCCCACTTTGACTTTTGAAAATGCTTGAGGGTCGCTTAAAAAGGATAATGAACTGCGCTTTAAGACGTGTCCTTGGTACTCCGAGGCGATCCCGGGTGTCACATCACTATGATGAGTTAAAGTGGCTCTTCCCTCCCATTCGTAGACAATATTTCCTTAGTGCTTTTCTACGCCAATCCATTAACTCGCAACACCCTTCATATATCTATAGTCTCCTCCAACTCAAATACTCTGTCCAGCACCACAAAACAAGATCTCGCCTTTCTGATCTCTGCATTCCATCCCACAGAACTAAGGCATTCAAGCGTTCCTTCTTCGCCCGCTCCACCACTGAGTGGAACTCAATCTCTCCTTTCATCCGCCATTCTTCTTCACTGGCTTCATTTAAATCACTGCTTTTCATTCATCTCTTGGCATCCCAAAAAGACGCTCTCCAGGGAGGTCAATCTTCCGCTTGAATAAATTAGTATCGAATACTCGATCTCGTTACCTACGTGTTTTGTTTATTTTTCCAAGAAACTAAGCAGACTTTGTAAATACTTTATCGCATGATATGCCATTCATTTGTTTTATTTAGCAATTCCGTTATTAACTATTATATTAATGTTATTTATTATTATTTTGTTAATATCTAACCATTATATTATTTTCGACAATTAGTTAAAATCCTGTAAAGTCTCGTACTTTTTTTTCATTTATTTATTTTTTTCCTATTTCTGTTATATTTTTTGTCAGTCATGATTACTTCATGATTTGCATCATTATGTAGCCTTCTGGCAAGATGAATATTATGTTTATTTTACTTGTTCTTTATTGTTATTCTAAAGGGACTTGGTCCCAGAATAAAGTTTGTTTTCTATTCTATTCTATTCTAAAAAAAAATCAAATTATTTATTTAAGATGATCTGTCACGAAACTTTATCTGGCAGACCAAATTCCACGCGAGCGAAGCCGTGGGCAAAAGCTAGTATTAATATTAGGGTAGATTATTAACAGCTATTAATACTTTATATTTAATGGGGCCCTCGGCAACAAAACATTTTACGCCCCAAAAGCTCTAACCTTCCCGGGGATTTTCTCATTTAATCCTGACACAAACTAAAGTGACCAATGAAAAAATAATATGAGGCGTTCAGAATCAAGCGGAATAAAGCGGATAGCTTCGAAATTTCTAAAATTGGATTTTTCATATTTTTCGCTAGTTAGTCGGGCAATTTTGTCTAGCATGGCACTTTGTCTCTTTATTTCTCATGCTTTTTGTCCGGTACTGAACCTGAAGTTTCGGGAGCATCAATTATTGCTTGACTAAAAAAAAAACAACTCTAAAACAACAAACCCGTAGAGGGTCTTGGGTTCAGTATATGATAGAGACTGTCCTGATGATTTGTCCTGGATCACATTCAACCGCCAGATTTTCTCCCATTTTTTTGTTACCCACTTTATAGACGCTGGATGTACCCCGGGAGGGTCCAGATCCCACAGGATTCATCTCCAGCTGTTAACAGATTAAATAAAAGTCTGCCAGTGAGCGGGATTTGAACCTGGGACCTTCGGCGTTGTAACTCTACCTCTGACCCACTCTGCTCCCTCTGTTAGTAATTTCTCATGCATAAGGATTTCAGTTAGTAAATATGTTTTGTTTTTATTTCCGATTTAACTGTTTTTGATCGTTTACTTAACTTATATCGGTGAAGGTCTTTAAAGCCCCAGATATTTCTTTTCTTTTTTTTTTCTTCGTTAGGACAACTTCGGATCACCTTACAACTTTTACTTTCTTCTGCTGGAGTTTTCTCTGTCTCCAATATTTCTTCATGCGTTCACTAGCACTTTTCTTTTGATCTTCTACCCAGCATTGTCCAGCATTCTCTAGCCATTCTTCATCCTAAACCCTTCCAGATAATTATTGTTATTATTTGTAATATTATAAAATAAAATATTACTCCAAGTGATGATTCAATGTGAATGTTGGTTTTCTTGTTCTTCCTGCTCTCCAACATAGAGACTTCCCTCTGAAGAGGATAGGACGGAACCAATGGACTGACCATTGCAGAGAACACTATGTGCTACTCCACTCCTCCAAACTACGCGCTACATTTAAGACCCCCCACTAATGGAAGTTGGAGTGTATAGCGGCACTTCAACCGAACTGTCCATCGGTTGTCCTGCAGCCCACTCCCTTGGTAATTGCGAGTTTACTCTCCTACGCCTAAATGTCTACGTTCTTCACTTACCCTTTTTTCAACTGTTACCCGATCTTAGGATTATAAGTTTAATATATCGATTTTAGTTTTTAGTACTTCAAAGTAGAAAAAAGAGATACATATTGATTTTAAAAAACATACCCCTAGAATATAGATATTTTTTTACTCCTTTTTCGATCTATAGCTATGAATCCACCCAATTTAGGCTAATACGTACGTACATTACCAACAACCTGTACCACTACAACCCACGAAGAGTCTTGGGTTCAATTCAAAGTAAATATTGTGTTGTTTCGAAGGCATTAATTGTGTATGGAGGTGATTTTCGGAGGTCGCGCTCAACCGCAAAGTTTTTCCCGCGATTAGATGTACCAATTTGATAGAGGCTGGGCGAGTCCCAAGAGGGTCTGTAGATCCCATACGGTCCATCTATCGGTCTTAAAAAATTAAATAATTTCAGCCACAGTCATATTTTAACCGTCAGCATTGCAACTTAGCGATCTAAGCCGCCCCCTATCTGTATTTATATATTCAAAGTAATTAATTAAAAAATTTATTTATTTAAAAATTAATTAATTCAAAACATTAAAGACTCCAATTTCCAAAAAGTTTGTTGTATTGCGTTATGTTATTTGGAAGGATAGGTATACATAGGAGCTCTTAATATTACCAATATTCAAAAACATATACATTTTTCTAATGAGGTTTCTGGTAAGAAGTTACTCTCAATTTTGGTTTTCTCAGATCATCGGGTAAATGCTGTTCGTCCTATTCTTCTGAGCGATTTAAACAAATAAAGAAAAAGAGTATCATCATTTTTTGCCTGAATTTCGCGTTTTTTTTCCAATGTGCATTAATAAATAATAACATTGGAATATTGTTACGATCAGAGGGGCAGAGGGGCCGGCTGAAGGGATTAAGATAAGCCGGAAGGGATCAAAGGTAGACTAGACTCATCGGGATTTGCGTGGAATGTTCTAGGTGTCCCCACCCCAATCTCCCTTGCCTATATAAAAAGGCCAGCTGTTTTGGCCGGACCAGTCAGTAATAAGCAGTCGTTAACTAGTTACAGTGCGTGTGAGTTAGTTAGTATCAGTTTGTAGTAAGTGAGTAGTGCTGTGATAATACTGTTGTGATAGTCCGTGTGAGGAATAGTGACAGTGATAATTAGTGGCCGTGTAATAAGTGTCAGTACTAACGACTGTGTGTCAGTTTGTCATATTTGGAGAGTTTTACGGTCGGTGGACTTTAATTAGCTAACTGTAAGTGTTAGTTTGTAGTTATAACCTATAGTGTAATTTTGTTATATTTGTACAAATTTAGGTAAATAGTTAAGTTATTTAGTTGTAATAATATCTTATAGTATTTGTATATTATTTTAGTAATTAGATAACAGTTAGGCCTAGGTTATAATCTGTTGAATATTGTTATTGTAAATTTATATTAGTTTAATAATTTAATTGTTTTAAATAATTTCCTTGTAGTCTTTTTAATTTGTTAATAAATATTAGTATCTTGAATTAAGTAAGAGTTTAGTTCATTTTACACCCGGTAGCCCGTAACAATATTATTTACAAATTATATATTTATCAATAACAGAATACTGAAATAATGCCAAATTATTTCAAAATTACTTGAATTGTTGATTGCAAATGTTGAACCATCGGTGATGACGCTGATAGACGATGTGGTTGCGTGATGAGTTGCATACAGTTGCATTAACGTATCTCATGCAGTTTCTTCATTTTAACGTAGATTAATTCCATACTAAGAGGATGAAATGAGTGAAAGAAGAATAAAATATTTTTTTGTTAAGTTTTTTAAAATATTTATATTTTTTAATATGCGCATAAAGGTCATTCAGGCCACAGGTGATGTCAGCCTGCAATCCATCATACTGACCTTATATACTTCGACAGTCAACCGAGACAGTTTACGAATAAGTAACTATATTTAACTTATTTTGTAATGTAAATAATCAGTGATTACAAATCGTTTATTTATTAACAAATATTTTAAATTATTTACTTTTTCGTCGTTCTGTATCAATCGATTGAATTAATTAAAAATTAATTTCTATAATCATTAAAATTAAATTCGCCTATTTGAATTATATCTTATTGTATTATCATGCTATTCATGTTTACTTTCAGTTCTTGAAATTCAGTCGTATTTCTCATAATCATGCCCTAACAGGGAATTATATTTTATATATAATATATTTTAGGATAGATGATTTTATTTATTTATATTTTTTTCTCAAATTTGCATGCTATTTTTTTTTGGTATAATTTTTTTCTATTCTGTATCAGAACATACCTTCTAGTTTATATTTATTTTCATGTCATAATGTAAATATTATATTATTCTAATTATGTAGGCCTTTGGGCAGATATATTTTTATTAAATTTTGTACACATCTGTTATTCTTAAGTTCCCTGGTCGCAGAATAAAATTATTGTTCTATTACATCCTATTTATTAATATAATATTTAATATATTACATAATACGCTACTCTAAATATAAATTTGATGCTTATGCTACCACATCAATGAAAATAACTGTAAAATATTAACATATATCCTGTAAAATGTCTATGAAAATGTCTATTAGGATCAGCAGTATTTGATTGTTTACTCATTATTATCGATTTATTAGTGTTTATTATTATTTTATATTATTATTACTTTGTTAATACGGGTTCATTAAATTTGAGTAATACGATTTTAAGCCTTGTATATCCAATTTTTTTTTTTTTTTACAACTCGATTGTTATATCTTATTTTTGACTTCGACTGTATTTCAAGAACTGAAACTAAAACTTATTTTAATTAATTTTATTTTAGTTGTTACTAATTTTTAAATGAATATATTTAAAACTTATTTTATTAGCAGTCAAGAAAAGTAGATGAGTTATTTTGTGTGTTTGAGAAATTAAAAGTTTCTCAAAGTAGAGACGCCTCGCACAGATACTCGCTTAATTTATGTTTACTAAAACTGCCTTGATTATATTAGTATTGATTAGAAGAATTTTTTTTTAATAATGAGTTGAAAGACTATGATGAACCCTTCGGGACCTATAACCCTCTTGGGGCTCACCCAGCCTCTATAAAGTATCCTTAATTGGGCAAAAAACCTAGTGATTGAGTGTGATCTTGGACTAATCATCTACCTGCACAATCATTGACTTAGAAACATTACAGTCTCTACTATGTACTGACCCGAACCCTTCATGAATTATAGTGATATAGGTCTTTTTTCAAATTAACACATTTACTTTCATTATTGTTATTATATGCATTTAAATATTTTGTTAAAGATTAATGGGGGATGAATTTTTTTTAGCCTGTTACAAAAGTATAACCCAACTCAACATTCATTGAAATCTTTATAGATTCTGATACTTCTAATATTTGATATAGATCCGAAAGAAACATTGAGAAACAGTGAGTTTTTTTTTCTCAACCTAGTTGTGTATCGGTTATTCTGTTTGATGTTTTTTTTCTCCAATATATCCAGTCTGTTTTCTATTTTTTGATTTTACTTTTTCCTTATTTCTTAAAAAAATATTCCTTCAGGGATACTTATACTTCATTAAATTTAAAATTATTTACAAAAAATAATATATTTGTCCAGGGGCGAAGAACAACCTAAACTCTTGATGGATATTACATTGAATTACTTAGTAGACAATTTTGTTATGTATAAATCATTATATTTTCATTTTATTTAGGTTTAAGTTTAGTTTTTTAAATCCTAAGATTGTATAATTATTGAACGGGAAATATATTAATTTATGATTTATCGAATTTATAATATTAATTTAAAAAATATATTATTTATGATTACATCGGTTTATTTTTAATATTTCTCAATGATATGATCATAAAACAATTAAACTACACTAAGCGGCATCAAACTATTTCATGATGTGTCACTAAACAACGACCAAAGTAAATGATTACTTTTATTACTCGAGTCATGCGGGTTTATTGGTACCATGTTTAAGCTGAAATATTAGTTTTGATCATAATTGTGGTTTGTGCAATGAATTTAATAATTTTTTTTAAAATTATTTATTTATTGATATTGATAACTATATTACAATAATATAACAACTAAATAGGCTAAGTGATACATAATGACATGATATATTGACATGTAGAGAAACTACCCACTGGTAGTACTTAAATCGCAAGTTCAACTAAGAAGGTCACGTGGCCATATTCTTTTCAAACTCCTCTGACGAGTATCAGAAATTGAAGAGGAAGCTAGGTTTGAAACTAGAGGGTTTGAGTGGAAATGAAGTTTGTTATGAAAGGATAGATAGCGGGTTCGGGCCAAATCAGCAATAAATGGAACATTAAGGTCATTATGGAAGACTTTATCCTTAACAAAATAAGGAGCATTGAGGATTTTGGATTGTGGGGATTGGATACGAGAGGAATTCGATGGCTTAGTGGAGCCCCAAAGCTCTACTCCGTAAGTCCAAATAGGTCGTATGATGGTCATGTAGATAAGTCTTTTGTAGTTAATTGGGAGCTTAGAGCGTTTGTCTTGTTAGTGTTGAAGTAGCCTGAAACGTCGAGCGGTTTCTTGTCTTTTCAGTCTTGTATGAATTTAATAATTAAATTAAATTTGCAGTTAATATTTAATAACGAACAATTGAATTTCTTGAACGAACACATGTAAATTAAATAATAATATTCTTTAGCGAACCCAAATGCTGGAAGCCGATACCACCAATCTTCTTACAAACTTCCATCCACCGACCACAACCAAACCGCTAGATCACTTAACGAAATCCTCCCTCTTACGCTTCGGTCTACCCTTCAGACGTTTACCAGCAGACACAGCTCTTATTATGAAAAATAAAATTACTTATAAATAAATATAGTTTGTTAAGTGAGTTAAAAAGATTTATTGTTTAAAATATGGCCCATACAGTGTACCCTGTAACTGTTGAAAAAAAGAAATGACAATTTGGCAGTATTAAATTTTAATTATATGAGATATTAACTATCTGATACTTTATTAAAACAAATGTAATCTTAAATATCGACTTGATTCATTTTCGTCATAATTCCATTTCGCAATTCTTACAAACATCGTCGGATATGTGGGTTATGTTGCATTTTAGTCTGTGGTTTTCTATTTTCTTGGTAATGCAAGAAATACATTACCGAAACTATTACATATGTAATTAGTGTTACAAAATTTTACAACTAATTTAATTTAAAAAACTACCTTACTTCTGCATCACTAATTTATATCTAATGTTATGAGTTCTTTAAATCTTCATATACTCAATTAGGTATTAGATACTCAATTTGTTAGGTATTACTTTCTTTTTATTACATCTGTAACGGTACAAACAATTAACGATATTGTGTTCATTACATTATAGAGACCGTATTGTTTAGAAAGCCAGTAGTCGTACAAGATATCACGAGGTAACTGCCAAACCCCAGACTGTTTCTTCCAAATAAGGGTAACCTCTTTGTAGCGGCTGGGCGAACCCCACAGTTGGTTACAGATGCCAGTTTGTCGCAACTGTTAACAATGTTCATATTTTATCTGTTTAACAATTTGTATTTTATCTGTTTTTTTTTTTTTTTTTGTATCACATTTTCTGATTTTCTACTAAAACATACCTGTTCAAGATATTATGTAAATATTGTTTTATTCTGATGTAGGTCTTTGGCCAGATAAATATTTATTTAATTCTGTTCATCTCTGTTATTCTAAAGGGACCTGGTCCCAGAGTAAAATTATTTTTCTATTCTATTCTATAGGCCCAAACAATTTCTACATATATTAAATTAATTAAAATTATTTATTTTATATGTAAAATTTGTTTGTTTTTTAATAGTTTCTTCCATGAAATTTACAACTGTATTATTCTTATACAACAAGTAAATAGAATGAATGGTACATATCGTCGTTGTCAAAACAATACCGCCTAAGTACACTTCGTGTGATTTTATAGGGGAGCAAAAAAACAGCGCCGACTGTAGACTTGGCAATTTATAATCTATTTTTTATCTATACAATTTTGGAAGGTTTACTAAAAAGATTGAAGAGGTAAAACAGTTTTAGAGCATAAACTTTATAATTACAACAATGCCAAAAAAAAATGTTTTTTTATTTTATAATTAAAACTGTTTTATGTTTAAAACTTAAGTTAAACTAAAATTTTCAGTTACCTTCTGCACCTAGCAGCCACTCCTATTGGCCCTGAAGATGACCTACACAGTAGGTCGAAACGTCGGCACATATAAAATACAATAAGTTTCACTTATTTTGCTGTGTTTTCTTGACTGCACCCCAACTAATTACATCCTATTAAAATTTGGAAACATTCGTACTTCCTACTATAGCAAACTAATTTTGGATTGCTAAAAAAAAAAATTGAAAGCTAATTTCAATTTATTTACATTAATGCAGACAAACAATGAGAAACAATGTGTGTTGTTTTTTTCTCATTCTGTTCTCATCCACTGGGTGTATCTTCAGAAATGTTTAAAATTGTCTGGGGGGCACGATCAAAAAAACTTTACTGCTACAACCCATTGAGGGTCTTAGGTTCATAACGTGGTAGAGACTGTACCGTTTCTTGCACAACGGTTGTGTAGGAAGGTGATTTGTCCTAGAGCACGCTCAACCGCTAAAAATTAGTATAACTACTTTATCCATGCCTACGTTCCCGGCTAATTTTTAGGCCATCATTAGGCAGAGGGTTGTTGAGTCCAACTGCAACCTAACAAACTTATTGTTAAATAAGTTATACTTACTTAGTGCAAAATTTATTGACTGCATCAAGGCCCCCGATCATTTTTAATATTTCTTAATTAATTACTCTGTGTAATTCATTTACTGCACCACCTGATCATTTTACAATATTCTTAAAATTATCCAATCAACCATTTCCGCGTAAATATAATTATTTAAGATATTTAGTAGGGAATCATTCATTCATGTGCTTGTTGACATTTTTTAAATTAAGTTTTCAAGCTAGCTAATATGTAGTTTTAAATTAACTAGTACTTGTTTTAAATTACGTATAGACATACATAATACATATTATAGATGTATAATTGATTGACTTTACACTGACCTGACTACCTGTTGACAGGAGAAGGGATGCCTACGGAGGAGAAGGAGGTGGGGGTAGAGGCGTACCCCGGCACAGAGCTCAGTTCGGGAGGGAGCGTGGCCCTCTCCGATATCCTCGGCGATATCATGGGCAACACCGCCCCCGTCCGGCCCGCCGACATCCACCACCTCAGGAGGGAGATCAAGAAGAGGGACCTGGAGATCCTGAGGCTTCAGACGGAAGTACACAAGTTGAGGGTGAGTAGGCCTTCAAGTATATGGTAGGGGTTAGGGTGTGTATGGGGAATAAGAAAAAACTAAGTCCCGCGAAAGAGGAAAAAAATGTATATAAAAACCTGTACCCCCATGATGGATCTTCGGCTCAGTACATGGTAGAGACTATACTGGGTGTTCAGGTAGGAGATATGTCGGAGGACACTCACAACCGCCAAATTTCCTTCCTTTAAGAATACCTAGATTTATAGAAGCTCATTTAGCCTCAGAAAGCTCCAGATCCCACAGAGTTAATACGTGGCTGTAAACATATTAAATAATTTATCTGCCACTACTGAATTTGAACCGGGGACCTTCAGCACAGCATGTCAGTGCTCTACCACTGTCTTTCCCCACTCTCATTTAAACTTCACAGTGTTCATTGATCATTCCTTATAAGTATATTACATTTTAGTGGAGTTTTTTCGCCTTTTTTTTGCTTTGTACATTTAAGGCATATACCATTTACAGTTAAAAACTTATTTTTTATACAAATAATGAAATTGAGGTCCTATGTTAAGTTTAAAATAACCTTAATTTGCGTCAGCATAGTTAATTTTCTGAGCATAGAACTTAATTATTTTCATGAATACTATCATTTAATAATTAGTATAGCAATTACTGATATAATTTTTTATTATATTATATTTATTTTAGGCATGTTATGTAAATAGTTGAATCCAGTTCATAGTGTATCATACTTTATCACGAAGCACGTAACGCCGTAACGCCTTGTGACGCGACTTGTTTGTATTCTGCTGGGTAAACTTTATCATACTTCTATCACCTTGACATCTGCCTTTGACAAAATGTTGAAGAACGATGAAGATGTAGTATATGATCTAGGTACAAGAATTCTCTCTATATAATTAATAAAAAATATATTTGTCATTATACTATTTATATCATTATGATATTCGAAAATACGAAAAAAAACATTTATAGGCTGAGTAAAATTAGATATCCTGACAACAAAATAATTTTGTTTTGCTTTAAATAACCTAACATCTTAATTACCTCATTAACACAAGAAAGTAGTTTAGATTTTTAAGTAAAAATAAAAGAAGAATGATCTACTAACGTAATATACTTAATCAAACTTATAAGGAGTGATCACGCTATGCTCTGTTAATGGACACTATTAAGTTTAAACGGGAGTGGAGTGGCATAGTGTTTAGAGCACCGAGTTGCTGTGACAAAGACCCCGGGTTCATATCCGACAGAGGCCTGAGTCCGATATGTTTATTACTATTTAGTCTTTTGATAGACACCGAGGATTATCCCCTGTCAGATCTGCAGACCTTCCTAGGGCTCATCTAGCCTCTATTAAATCGCTTCCCTTAATTGTGGAAAATTCGGTTTTGCATGATCTCGGACAAATCACTTCCCTAATACGTTTTCCTGGAAAAAGTTCAGACTTTTCTATGTAATGAACCTAAAGCCCTTCATATGTATAGATAGAAAATAATATCTATAAATATAGGAGTTCTCTCAGTGAAAGCTAATTTAATTACTTTTATTAAAAGGTAAATTAATTTTCCATTAAACGATTTCGAAGTAGGATTATATTTAAACTATTCCATTTCAACCCATTATTCTATTCTCCAATATTAATTAATTCATTATTGATTTGAATACTATTTGGGGTTTTATTTTAGGAGTTTAATATAATGTTGTTGTTTGTTCACTTAACGCCACTTTGTGCTGCTATGGCTAATCGGACGATGCTACATTTGGAGCTCAAAATTTTGGCTATCCAGGTTTAATTAGAATAGGGAGTTTTAACGAGTATCTGAAATCCCCCCGTTTAACGTCCCTCCTCAAGGACGGCGTAACTAAGGATTTTTTACTCACTTTAAAAAATCCTAGGGCCACCTGTCGGGCTACGAACCCTCGATCTTGGGCTTAGTAGTTTGTTACGCTACCACTAGACCACAGGTCGCCCCTGTAATTTAATATAATTTAAAAAATTAGTAAAATGATATTTATATTACTATTGTAAAACGTTTACAAAGTTTATGGGAAAAATAACTGTCGGCTTTTAATAAAACCCTAGTATGGCGAAATATGTAATTCTATATTCTATATCGTATTCTATTAAATAAGAAGTAACCCCAGTAATTCGTTCACTTAATGAAAACCTATTTCCAGTCGGGTTTTTTTATTTTTTTGGCAAATAAATTTATTTTGCAGACATGTTTCGACTAATTGTCATTATCAATACATCAAGAACTTCCTTCATCTCAAAAGAGTTACACGTCATCTTTTTTCTATAAATTATTAATTACATAAATCAACAATATAACAAATATACATTTAATAAAATCGTCCATAAATAGAAGTAAGTATAGATACCTCTTTTTTTTTTATAATTCATGTCATTGGCTAAAAACTTTTCTTGGAGGTCCACTGTCCTCCATGGTCCTTTTGTTACTATTTTAAACTTTGGTCTCTATTTATACTATATTTTATTTATATTTACATACTAAAATCCTTCCCATTTAAATTTATCCTAATTAATTATAATTCAAAAAAATTTTTAATACGTAAATTTATTAAGTTTATTATTTTATTTTTAATATCTTTTTATAGGTTTTTAATTTAAAAATCAGATAGGACTGAAATTAGGATATCTAGGTAACTATTGGGAGGTTATAGTGCTAGGTTATCTCTCTGTGTTTTTAAAGTAGACTATCCCATTTGTTATTTTGTCTTTAACTTCAAAATAACTGATGCATATGATTTGCTAATTTCTCCTCCCTCTTTCCTATCATTCACCACATTATCTATATTATCGCTGATATATAATGCTTCAAGGATTTTTGAGATGAAGGAAGTTCTTGATGTATTGATAATGACAATTAGTCGAAACATGTCTGCAAAATAAATTTATTTGCCAAAAAAATAAAAAAAACCCGACTGGAAATAGGTTTTCATTAAGTGAACGAATTATTAGATAATGCAATCCAGTTTACATCCTTTCAAAATGTAACCCCAGTTTAAACATACAAATTAATATCCCACTGGTGCCTGTAGAATAGATCCGATAGTTAGGGTTGCATCTTGACAAACGGTTAACCTGGAATCCTCATACGAGACTGAAAAGACAAGAAACCGCTCGACGTTTCAGGCTACATCAACACTTACTAGACAAACACTCTAAGCTCCCAATCAATTACAAAAGACTCATCTACATGACCATCATACGACCTATTTGGACCTACGGAGTAGAGCTTTGGGGCTCCACTAAGCCATCGAATTCCTCTCGTATCCAATCCCTACAATCCACAATCCTTCGTAAAATCCTTAATGGTCCTTATTTTGTTAAGAATAAAACCATCCATAACGACCTTAATGTCCCATTTGTTGCTGATCTGGCCCGAACAGCTATCTATCCTTTCATAACAAACTTCATTTCCACTCAAACCCTCTAGTTTCAAACCTAGCTTCCTCTTCAATTCCCGATAATCCTCCGAGGCGTCTGAAAAGAAGATGGCCCCATACTTCTTAGTTGAACTTGTGATTTGAGTACTACCAGTGGGTAGTTTCTCTTCTTGTCATTTTCACATGTCATTATGTATCGCTTAGCCCGTTTACTTGATGTATTATTATAATACAGCTGTAAATATCAATAAATAATTTTTTTTTAAAAACATACAAATGGCTGAAAATTTATAAAATAAAAGAAAAAGTCAGTAACAAATAACAAAAATTAATACAAAATACAATTAGAAAAAAATCTAAATATACTAAATTAGTGTTAGTTCTTTTGATTCTTGGATTTTAATAATGTGACAATTGAGAAGATAAAACAAAATACTATACAACATATGTACAGAAAGCTTGTACTTCACTAATAGGTGTAGGTTACGTTATTACTCCTACATAGCCTAGCTATTTATAAATTTAATATAATCGCCCCTGTAATTTAATGTAATGATTATGAGCAATAAATTTAACGTTTTAAATATATATTGGTGTATATTTATTTAAATAAGTATATACTCCTCACACTGCGTAAGCGGTTCAAGAGGACACAATATAATGATGACAAATAGGTTTATAATTTTAGTGTAATGATAGTCGAGCTTAGAAACGGACGAATTTCTAAAAAATTAATAAGCGCTGAGCCGTCTGGTTGGGTATCCCGAGCTGGAAGATGCCCTTGAGGGTGATGTTATGAATTTACAGTTGGATCGGCGTGGAACCTTTGGGCCCGCCCTAAATCTTTTATTATTATTATTAAATGAAATATAAACAACTTCACTATATTATTTTGTGCCTGTCAGTTTAAAAATAAATTATCCTATTTTTTAAAATTAATTTATTCATTGAAATTTACAACTGTATTGTAACAGTACAATAATTAAATGGCAGGAATGGTACAAAGCATAAGCTAAGCAATGCTTTAAAAAACTACTGAATATCGTGGTTCTTGAGGACTTCCGAACACCATGAAAACCTCGTTGGACATCGATTCCTTAATCCCCAGTCACATTATGTCAGAGCTATTCGAGAGAACTCTCCACAAAGAGCGATTTTCCTCAGTTAATGACTTGGGAAAGGAAAAGGAAGAAATTGTAGGCCAAATCTACTTCCCTTGGGAAGATTAAGAACAGATCCTTTGGTGGTCAAAGGACAGAGGAAGTTCAGAAGAAGGAAGAGGGACTTTACAAGTTGTGTGTTCAAGAAATAAATCATATATGCAATAGGGAGCGGTTTAGCAACGTGGCAGAGCGCTTAGTTGCTAAGCTGAAGATCTCAGGTTCAAATCAGGACTATGACAGATAGATTGTTTAATCTTTTAACAATCGTATATGTATATAACAATCAGTGGAATCTAGAGACCCTCACTGGGCTCACCTAGCCTTTATAAAAAACCTGGAGGTTGAGCGATATTTCGGACCAATTACCTCCTTTCACAACCAGTACAGTCTTCTTGTACTAAACCAATGACAGTGATTATATCATGTATGATTTGCAACATTGATATGGACTTATATCTGATTACTGTACTCTGTTGCCAACGCTTATATTATATTTTATATTTCAGAATGATATTATTGAAAAAAATAAAACAGTGTTACCAAAACTGGTTGTATAAAATAAACTTAAGAAGTGATACAAGAAATTATTTAATTTTTTTTTTTTTACGATAAGTCCACCTTTAATGATTTAACATAGGCACGCCATAATAAAAGGGAGTGGAGTTTGCTGAGCCAGTAGTGCGCTGAGTTTCTTCGCTGAAGGGCCTGGGTTCAGATCCGGTTGTGGTAGACATTTTATTTAATCTGTTAACAGCAACGTATGGACCCTTCTGGGGACCATCCAGTCTCTATAAAGGGGGAATATCCTGGTGGTTGAGCGTAATCTAGGACAAATCACCTCCCCGCACTAGCGTTTTCCGAGCTCTCTCAACAGTCTCTGCCATCTATTTAATTCCAGACCCTTCGTGGGTTGTAGCGAAACAGGGTATTTTTTTGTTTTTTTTATTTATTTTTTTATTTACAAACCTGTACTACTACAACCCATAAAGGGCCTTCGGTTAAAAAGATAATAGAGAGTGTACTGTTTCAAGGACAACGGTTGTGCAGGGAGGTGATTTTCGTAGATGACGCTCTACCGCCAGATTTCCCCCCCTTATTTTGAGTTCCCACTTTATAGAGGCTGGTTCAGCCCCAGGAGGGTCCTAGAATCCTATATATGATCCATCTCCGGCCGCTAACAGACTAAATAAAACTCTTGCCTGCTGCGGGATTTGGAACAGGATTCTCGGCATGGCAACTCAGTGCTCTACCACTGAGCCGCTCTCAGGTTTATATATACCTAATGACTGAAGCTTTATATAAACATAAAATAGAATAACATTGCTAGGGAAAAGTAATTAGGTTTGAGAGGCCCTAGCCTTATCTACCACAGGACCTAACAGCGGCTGCCCTTGTTAGGAAATGGACCGGCCCCTCGGATTGGATATTGTCACTGCTTCCTCTGTCTTCTCCTATCAAGTTAATTATACTCCTCCGTCTAGAATAACAACGATACAGGATTATACTAAGGCAAAACTTTACTGAAAAGAAGTATAGAAAAGTAAACGTACTTGCAATGTGATTATAAAAAAAAAAATATTATGAGATATATAGGGGGTTTCTTATGAAATGACCGTTTTTTTTACATGTATACAGATTTTAATAAGGCTGTTATTAGTCCTATCCTTTTTGATAATATTTACTATCACTACAATGGAAGGTACATTGTCTGCTATGAAATCAAATATGATCGTGGAAACACGCGATTTTCGTGCAATTTTTTTTATGAGTATAACTTGGACACTCGGCAGCCCAGACTGCAAGAAAAAGTACCACCGCGTTCGAAGAAGGTTGTTGTAACAAGCGAATCATTTGTTGTTGGTTTTAGACATTTTCATCAGGTGACACAGATTAATTAATAAATAAATAATTAATTTCTCCTTTCTACCTAGTGGTATAACCATCACATCCCCTCGTACTGCAGGGATATTGACATAATGCAACAAAAACCGGCATTCGGTAATCGTAACGTACCTACAATGACAACCCCAGGCAGTGAAGAAACTAAACGAGCTGGGATACGAAGTCCTCCCACACCCCAGACCTACCTCCAAACGATTCCTATCTATTCAGAAATGCTGACAACTTTCTTAAGGGTGGAGTTTATGAAAATTATTCTCAAGTTGAAACGCATTTTCCATTTCACAAAAACCTGAATTTTTCATTTCTGCGATTTGATAAATCTACGGACGTTGAAAATTCTAAGGAAAATAAAGATAAATATTTTGAATACAAATATCTTGATTATATGAAGTTGTTTTACGAAATAACATTTTTCATTAAAACAGACATATCATATGAAATGACCCACGATATATACCGATAGAAAATTATAATACAAAAATAAATACCAAAATACATATTGTCCTACACTTAATGATTTTTGTTGTACTATATAAAACGGAATGATACTCAGAACTGGAAGTTGTTAAAAAATTAATCAGGTATTTAATTAATTAGATAATGGGCCAAACTTTTTTTCTGATACCCCACTTTCGAAATTCCCTTTAGGAGTCCTATAAAGCGGTTTTTTTTAATGCCTTCAACTCCCCCCCCTTAATTCGAATTTCCGAGCCAACTCATTCTGCTAAACGCTTCGACCGTTTTCGATTAAAGTTTAGGGGATGTGGCTACTAACCTCTTTAGTCTCCTCACCTGTTTCAGCCTACTCGAATTTATGTTAGTACCAACATCGTGTTTTCATGGATGTCTGCGAATAAAACACCCTTTACCATCTGTTTGAACCCAAGTCTCTTCATCGGTTCAACTATATGTAGGATGGAAATAGTTGGGGTGCAGTCAATGTACACAACTGATTAGTGAGACTTATTTATTGATAATGCCGACGTTTCGACCTAATTTGTAGGTCATCTTTAGGGTTATTAGAGAAAACAGACAAAAAAATATAAACTATAAAACAAACATTACAGTAACAAGAAATGTAAAGAGAAAGAAAAAGAGGAGGTAAACAGAAAGATATAAAATTAAAAGTGTAAATATGAAAAATGAGACATAAATGTATGGAAAACTTAGTATAATACAGATAAAATATAAAATGCGTGATAATAGACTCCTGGGGAGTTACATATTTAAAAATGAAAGAAAATTGATACAATATATTATGGCTGGTAATATATACAGAAGAAATACGTAGAAAGTAATGAATGAAAACAGAACAAATATGTAGAAAGTAATGAAAGGAATCTCGTGAATGAGAGGTAGAGAAGTAAAAATAAATATAAAATTGAAAATATAAGTATGGGATGTAATATAAATGTATATAATTAGAATGAAGTTATATTAATACAAAATATTTAAATATAGAAATAACGTATAGAAATAAAGATATAAAATATTTGAGAGATCTATAATATTAGAAAAGAAATAATTTGATAACAATATATAAAATATGATATATAAAAGTTTGAGAAAGGAGATAAATTATCAAATATGAAGATCGGAAATGTGAACTGTATGATTACACATATGATGGATGAAAGAACACATATGATGGAAACGTGTAGAATTAAAGATATAATAATGTTTAGTAAGAGAACGGAGAAAAATATAAAAATTATGATGTTTGATAATAATGAACTCATAGATTACAACATATATCTATTTTAGTACATATATCTTATTATATACATATTCCTTTAGTATATATTACATATATCTTTTTTTATTTAGGCATTGTAACCTATTTTCTTCGATTTTCTATTATTATATTATAGGTACTAAACGTACCTAATATAATAATAGACAATCAACGTAAAGTTTATTATACATAATAAACGTAAAGTTTATTATACGTAATAAACTTTACGTATAACGTCCATGGCTGACATTTAAGCAAATAATTTGGTCGACCATTTTTTCCGTATTTGCCAGTTCTTTATAGAATGTTAGAGGTGTTTCATCTAACATAAGTTCAGCTATGGTCTGGATTTTCTCTGATATGATAGGGGTCCAAATATTTAAATGTGTGAGGTTAGAAGAGGGTGGAAGTTTTAGAAGAGCCCATCTTTCATTATGAAGGTGGCTGTAAATCTTCCAAGCATAGTTTAACTTTTTTCAAACCTTTAGTTCAGATTTTCTTGTAAAGTAATTTGTATAAATATTCTGTTTACTATATTTTTTATTGCGATTTTAACTCACAATTTCTTGTTTTTATATTAGTTTACTGTAATTCTCAGAGTTTATCTATAATCACCAACAATAACATTTACGATAACGGGGTCACCTGTGGTCTTGTGGTTAGCACAACCTACTATGCACACGGCCGCGGGTTGGTATCCCTGTTGTTGGATTTAGGATTTTTTAAAAAGGAAAAAAACCTTATTTATGCTGTCCTTCGGAAGGGAAGAGATGTCTCTTTGCATTGCGAAAAGAATTAAGATTTCAAAACTTGTCACGGAAGGCAAAATTATTGATTTATAAAACAATCCTAAGACCGATTGTTACGTACGCTAGTGAAACGTGGTTCCTGACCCAGGAATGCGAAAAGATGCTGCAGATCTGGGAGAGGAAGGTGCTTCGGCAAATATTTGGGCCAGTATGTAATGAAGGCCAATGGAGGTCAAGAAATAATAGAGAGCTTCAGGACCTATACAATGCACCAGACCTAGTCACATTCATTAAATCAACACGTATAAGATGGCTTGGGCACGTAAAAAGAATGGGAGAAGATAGGTACCCAAAGAAGCTATTATATGGCAAACCAGGAGGCAAAAGAAGAAGAGGAAGTCCCAGGCTGCGATGGCTGGATGATGTAGAGAACGATCTGCAGAGGATGGGGATCAGACAGTGGAGAGGTCGAGCTGCTGACAGGGAGGACTGGAGAGGCGTTGTTGCGGAGGCCAGGGCCCTGCAAGGGCTGTAGAGCCATGGGAAGAAGAACATTAACTGACCTGTTTCGGAAATGCGTTCTATATATATATTTAGTGGACTTTTTCAGTTGTTTAAGAGAGTGTACAAGGTATTCTTGGTAAGTATTTAATCTGATGACCTTATAAAAAATAAATCTTCTCTTGCCTCTTCTTCAAAGTGTTAGTATCAATAATTAATTTAATTTTTTTTTTCGTGCATCCGCATTGAGCCGAATTAACAATACCATTTTCCGCTTCTTTATCTTGTACCCTGCCAGCTTTGATACCCTGCATATGTTCAAGAATTTTTCCTTCAGAATAACCATTTATTTAAGATCCTTATGAGATACGAGGAACTGGTTTTATAAAGTTCCATACTTTCTTCGAAAGGGGATCGTTGAACTAAATTTTTATCTTGAGAGGGTACCATGTTTTTTTTTGTTTTTTTAAATAAATAGTCTTGAGTATGATAACTGTATCTTACAAGTACTTCAGATGCTTCCCAATATTAAAGATATACTCGAGTCTATAAATTGTTTGGTGTTACTTCACACAATATTCCAGGAGGAATCAATAATCCATTTCTTTTTTTTTGGGCCATAAGCTAAATATCATTACTTACATCACTTGCCTGTTGTCTCGATTGAATTATTCGCAATAAAAATTATAAAGAATGTAGTACATGACGAGTAAATACTACAACGAATTATATTAATTCATACTTTCGAAAAGTTGTCAGCGATATATTCAAATTTGAGGAAACTCGCAAAAAAGTTAAAGAAGCCCTTCACAGAATTCGAATCGGCTTATAAAGAGGTTCGTAAGACCTATTATGAAGCATTAGCACTGGGTTCTGCTCTCGCCCCTACTGAATGCACCCGTAGTTATGGAAGTTGAATGTGTGAGAACCCCCAGACAGGACTCTCACAGCCTAGTTCCAGGTACAAGGGGCCCCCCACCCTCCTATCTCCCAATGGTTAAATTAAAACAGAAGAAGGATTAAATAATTAAAAAAAGGAGTGGAGGTGCATTTTTCTTTGGAAACATAAAATTGGAAGAAAGCATGGAGTAGAATACGACATAAAAGTAGATGAACATTGTGGTGTCGCCATGAACAATCGGAAAGGTAGCCAATAGTACATTTAGTAGAGGCACTAGATATGTTGAGACTGAGACGATAAAACTAATGTGGACCTAAATCACGAAACACTTTTTATACTCGCATATAGTTTAATAAGCTGAAGAGAAGGAAACGGTCAAAGTTTTTTTTTCATTGTTAAGATAAATATTGGGAAGATTCTGAAAAAAATAAATTAAATAAATAGAAAAAAAACTGTAAGCCGTCGTGAGACGCCTGGTAGATGTGAAACATAGAAGTTATTGTTTAAAGAATTGATTATTTTAATGTAAGAAAAGGATGTAATAGAAGGGAATACAGGCAATTTTTTAGATTTATGTGATAAAAATAATATCATTTTAATTAAAAAATATACATAAAAGACCATTATAATCCAAATAAAATATTACAATTCAGTATCATCAGTTATTTCTGTAATATTAAGACTCGATGATGTTTCTAATGGCATCAAAGTTACAATAGGCCGATGGTAACTAAAAGAAGCAACGAAAGTGTTACTTTTAACGTTATGGAGGTGTTTGTAAATACTGGATCTATTTTTGTGCCATATCTTGTTGTAGATTCCCTTGGATTATTATTAATAATCCGAGCCTGTACGATTTCAGGTAAAACTCCCGGTGTAGCATCATCCGATTAGCCATAACAGCATAAAGTGACGTTAAATGAATAAATAAACAACATTTAAGATTGTATGGCATTCGTTGATGCTCTAAAGTTTTTAAATGGCTACCAACTAAATTCGCCTAAAACTTAAACTTGTGTTTAAAAGCCGATGTACAATTAAAGATGTTTTAAAGATTCTTGTTTTTAATCGTGTTTCTTTACGTACCACAGCGGTATGGTAAAAGCAGTGTAGCTCTTAGATAGATAGAACTGCTATATATCTCTAGTCCAGATTCGAAACCGAGTGTGGTAGATATTTAGTTGTTATATTAACTTGGAAACACTTAGCCTCTATAAAGTGTCCTCCATTAATTTGGAAGGAATTGTGTGTGATATCCTTACCGTACAGTCCTGACATAGTACTGAACCCATGAACTTTCATTGATTTTAGTAATGCTAATTCCTACTATGGTTCCCTTTACAGAGTTTTTCCAGTCTTCACTTCGGAGATCCTTCGCTAACACTCCATCCTTCAATTCTTTATGTCCTTGCTGGAAGGCCTCTTTTTTGTTCTTTTTTCTGGAGTCCATTCCCTAACTTTTTCCAACCATCGCACAGGAATCCAACCAAGCCGGACGTGTCTATACCATCTCAATTTCTTTTTATTATTCTTTCGCTGAAGTTTTTACAGTTCCATTTCTTTCTTAATTATCTCATTTTCGACCCTATTTTCCTGTGGGATCTTGGACCCCTCTGGGGCTCACCCAAAGTCTATAAAGGGGTTACCGAAATGGGGGGGGGACCTGGCGGTTGAACATGATTTAGGACAAATCTCCTCAGTGTCATCCATGTACTGAACCCAAAATCCTTCATGGGTTGTAGTAGTACAGTACTTTTATAAAACGTGATATTTTATAAAACGTCTACTTCAGAATGGCAATATAGAGTTATATATTTCGTTAGAATAAAAAGAATTCCCTTTACTATTCTCGATAAAACAGGATAAAATTGGAATTTTTTGAACAATTTAATTGACCAACGCCCCTGTAGCCCTCGAGTGTCCTCTGACGCTTAATTGGACTTTGATAAAAAATAAAATAAAATTTATTAAAGAGCAAGTATGAAAAAGTTTTAAATGAAATAATAAAGGTAGGAGATATTTTTAACTAAGGCTAAGTTTTCCTCTCAAAGCGGGGTTGTCCCCTTTCGATTTGATATTAATTGCTTTGTCCTTAGTGTTTTCAGTTTTTGAAATTTCCTTATTATCAGGAAATTTTCCAGAAAGGGAGACTTTTTAAATTGTTATTATTGTTTAAAATTCTTATCAGAGTTGAGTAAAACTTTATCCAATAAAATTAAGATTACTTATGATGGTTGTAATTTTATAGAGTGGGTAGTATAGCAGTATCCCAATTACCAATCACACAATATTGGTATAAAATTTCATAAATACATAAAGATATTTTTAAAAAAATATTAAGTATTAAAAACTACATTTAGTCAGATTTTTAAATTTAATATTATAGTATATTATTGCTATTATAGTTGTGTAAAATGTAATTTGAATCAAACTGGGATTATTTAACATGTATGTTATTTTGCAGAATAGATAGTATATGTAGATACCAGTACCATGTAGATACCATTCGTATTAAGTTCCACAAATGCATATTGAAATTTTAAAAACTGTTGAAATACTAAATACTAACAACTACAGTTAGATTTTTTTTTTTTAATTTTGTAGTATATTTGAAATAAATATTAGATTTGGGCAAAATGTTTACCATGTATGTAATTATTCATAATTGGTAGTATACCAGTGCAATGTCCGAAATGACCTATCAGAACACTGATATAAAATTTTATAAATTAATAACAAAATTTTACTAACTACTAAAATATTAAATATTAAAAACTACAGGCAATGAAATTTTTTTTAAAATTTGATATTACAGTGTAGGAAAAATGTAATTTAAAATAAGGTTGCAGTTATTTACGATGTATGTAATTTTGTAGAATGGGTAGTACAGCAATGACCGATCACAATGGATGTATAAACTTCCAAAAATGGATAATAAAATTTTAAAAAAGACTAAAGTTAATAACATTTTTTAAATTTTATATTATATTAAGTAATTGGTGTCAAATTTGGACCAAATGTAATTCAAATAACATTGCATATACTAACCATGTATGTAATTTTGTAGAATGGGTAGTTTAGCAGTACCGCAATGACCGATCACAATGGATGAATTAAGTTCGACAAATGGGTAATGAAATTTAAAAAAATTCTAAAATACAAAATACTTAAGTTAATGAGATTTTTTTTTAATTTGGTATTATATTAAGTAATTGCTGTCAGATTTGGACAAAATGTAATTCAAATAACATTGCATATAATTACTATGGATCTAATTTTGTAGAATGGCTACTGTATTAGTATCTTGATTGGTCATTGCGATACTGCTATACTTATATTATTTATAATAACTGCTATAAGTATTATTTTTACTAAATTTATACAACACTATTTATTATATCTACATTTAGCTAATTTCATTCTGAAAGGGTTTATATCGAATAATTGATATTTGACCGTAAGTGAAGTCAATAACCATTATAGGTTTTCAAAAGCAATTCTCGACTGTAAGTTGTTTGGTTTTTTTTTAGTAGAAAAATGCTGAGTTTATTTATGTAATTATATTATTATTTATATAATATTTTCACCTGGGCAACATCTCAATATTGATGTAAATGATTTTTCTCTCCGATTTAGAGGAATGATCATTTTTTTTATAACTGATTACTGGCTCTCGGGCCTAATGTCTTTTTAATATTCCTCTATGAAGTATGTGTAAATAAGATTTTGGTGATCTATTGACGAACGAAATATTGCAGTAAATATACGCTTTTGCTGTTGGAATCTTCAGTTCGTTGTATATAGCGTGATTCAAAATAATAACTGAGTGTTTCAAAATTTCGAAATTTAATAGCTTTTTCCTCTCAATTTCTTAATAGACGAATGTTAGATTTATATAACATTATTATTTTTATTAAATAATTAATATAATACTGTTAGATAAACAGGAATGAGGAATACAATTTTCACAGTGGCAATTCAAATCACTCAGATAGGTCTCTCATCCAACTCTTTTTCAACCTTCTACGGATATTGTCATCTCTTTCTTAGCGATTAACGATTCTGTCAGGACAACTTTGTATCTATTTTACATAATTTCATTAATTCTTAACTTCCAACCGGACAAACTTCCTGAAAATGTTTAACTTCAGTTTTAACACCTCAAGCTCTTTTTATTACGATTTTATGACATCCCTATAACTCTATTTATTCCCTTTACCCAACCTTTTAATACAAATTTCAGTTGACCCTCTTATCAATAAGTCATAAAATATAAAATTGAACTCTTTTCAGTTAGTACACTTAAAAAACTATTGAAATAAACAAGTTACAAATGTAGAAATTATTATATAATTATAAAATTAAATTAAATATTTTTTAAAATTTGGAACTAAAATAATAATATATAACTTAATAACAATAATGAAAAAAAAAGTTATTAAAAGTAAGTAAAAAAATTATAATTAATTTAAATAATAAATTATTCTTCCTTCTTATCTCATTCTTGTACTTCCTATACTTATGCTAAATATTTTCTATATATTTATTCTTTATCATTATATTTTTATCTATTTATTTACTTACTTATTCCAATTATTCTCACTTACTTATCTCATTCTTGTACTTCCTATAATATAATATAAATATTTTTTATATATTTAGTTATTAACTATTATCCCATTGGTTTAGTTCCAAATTAAAAAAACAAAAGTTTTATTTTATTTAAATTAATTCTACTTTTGTATCTTGTTGATTCTAATAGTGTCACTTTTAAATATTATTATTTATTTTTTCTATTACAATTATTTCAGTTTTAAATATTTTTGTATATTGTAGTCCAGCCATGATGGAGGGCTGCCAAATGGGTCGAAACTTCGATTTATAAGATATAGTTTATCCCTATTTAAGGAATAATATTTTTTACCTCCACTCGGATCATTTTCTTCTCTACATTTATACGATCAACTAATAATTCAATATGGTCATTATTATTTACTTTTTTTGTTTTTCTTAAAGTTCGAAACTAAATAAGGAAGAATGTAGAGACTTTTCTATCTCCCAACAAATGACTTATTACTAAACTCGATATTGCGTTGTATTCTTGCAGGAAAACTTTCATGCCACGGGATTTTGCAATTGTTGCGTCACTGACGCCCATCCATGATTAGATATAAATTACTGTCTACTTTTTCAGATTTCGAATATCATCATTCTCCTAAATCAAGTACCCAATCTATGTTCGCCCATATTGGGCTCTAGCTAAGGCCGGCTGACCCCAAATGTTCCTCATTTATCTTCTCTTATACAATACTGTGTAGGAGGTAAAGGAAAAATTAATTATGCTAAAAATAGGGGAAATGAGAGGCAGATAAGAGAAATGCCAGATTTCTAGCGAGAAAAATATATTGTTCTCTTTCGACATTAAAACTTGTAAAACGTTAATGTAGAACCTGTACGACTACAACCTGTGAACGGGTTTGGGGTTCAGTATATGGCAGGGACTGTACAGGTAAACGATTGTACATGGAGGTGATTTGTCCTAAATCACACTCAACCGCCAGATTTCCTCCCTTATATTGGGTACCCACTTATAGAGGCTGGGTGAGCCCCAGGAGGGCCCTAGATCCCATATGATCCATCTCCGGCTGCTAACAGATTAAATTAAAGTCTTGCCAGCAGCGGGATTTCAACCAGGATTTTTGGAATGGCGACTCAGTGCTCTACAATTGACCCACTCCGCTCCCTAATGTAATGAATGTAGAATTAAGAATGGAAAACAAATCATTATTCTAGGACTATGTCCTTCGTGAGTAACGAAATAGTATTGCAAACAAAAAAAAAAATTAAAATTGTTTCTAGCCAGATAAATACTTATTAAAATACGAAAAACCTGCAGTACTGCAACCCAAAAAGGGTCTTTGGTTCAGTACAGGGAAGAGACTGAACTGTTTCTGAGACAACGGTTAGTTAGAGAGGTGATCTAGAGACTACATCTACAATTGAGTTTTTCTCCCAAATAATAGTGGCCGGGTGAGTCCCAGGAAGGTTTGTATGTCCCTATCTGTGGCTGTTGACAGATTAAATAATTTATCTCCCTCAGCTGAATTTGAACTAGGGACCTTCAACACATCAACTCAGCGCTATATACACTGACCCACCTCACTTCAATAGTATTAAAATAAGCATATAATATAAAAATGTTGTAAAAAAAAATAGAAATCCTATGAAACAACTCAATGCAGTTACTAATAAAAATAACACAGAGGAAAAATACTTCGAACAAAAACTTAAGTCAGAATAGGTAACTGTTTACATCTACAAAAAGAAAAAGAAAATAAATCTCCATAAAAACCTAGAAAATTAATTTTATGACTTGGAACCTTGATGAGGAATAAAAAAATTGAGGTGTGCTTAAATTTTAAAAATTGTATCTCAAATTTTCTTTAATACAATAAGTTTATAGGAATTTATAGGAGTAGACTATAATAACAAGCACCAAGAATAACAAGCACCAAGAATAACAAGCATTGAGAAGATTGGATGAAGCTCTAAAGTTTTCAAATGGCGGAACAATTTTATTTAAACGTTAAAATGATCTTAAAATTCCTTATTTTTTCAAGAGTTCCTTTATCTACATCAGTGTAGCATAATAGTAGACACCTGCTACATATGTCTTGTCGCGGGTTCGAAACCGGATTTGGCAGATCATTAGTTATTCTATCATCCTTAGATTGATCTGGATATCCTCCTGCGGCTCACCCAGCCTCTATAATGTGGGTACCCTTAATTGGGAAGAATATTGTAAATAAAACCATTAAAATAATTTATAGTAAATGTAGGAAAGTATTATGTCGAATGATTGTTTTACTTTTAGATGAGTACAAATTCTTTTTCATGATCAAGGCTTTATAATAGGTAACCCGAAAAATACCTTTGCCTTATAAATATTATTACATGACATATATGTATGTTTTATATACATATATATATACATATATATATATATATATATATATATATATATATATATATATATATATATATATATAAATATATAATAGGGAGAAAGCTCTGAGCCCTTCTGAGCAGCTCAACCCGGTCCGTATTACCAGACGCCTCTTCGATATTCTCTGAACTAGCTATTTCGTTGAATCGCTCTCATACATATCCATGCCAGAGCCAGTTACAAATGGCTTTGGCAATGCTCTCCATTGCTTCATATTTAAGAAATCTGTTGTCGAATTAAAAAAATAAATTCTTTGAGGCATTATTTTCCAAGAAAATCTTCCAGTAGTTTTTATAATGCAGAGGATATAGCGCAAACAAATATATTTGTTAAGGGTTTTTCAGATAGTTATTAGGGAAAATTCTAAGAAAATATATAATGAAATACTTAGAAAAGCTGGGAGGATATAATAAATAATGAACTAATAATATGCGACTAAAAGGAACAAAACACGAACTCAAGATAAAAAAGAAATAAAACGTGTCTTATAATTGGACTCTCTGAATTTTCATATTTCATCACATTGTTTAAGCCTTAAAATTCTAAATTTGTCATACTTAGAAATCTGTTAGGCTTCAGCAAAATTGAACTCCCAACCTTTTTGTTTTACAAAATAAATTCTATAAATAATAAGTTAAATATCATGTTGAAGATTTTTATTTAATTTATACTTTATTAGTAGCTTTTCGGCCAGATAAATCGATCAATGTTATTATAATATGTTAAGCAGTTGTTTCTTAAAAATAGCATATAGTTCACATCTTGAAATTAATTGAATTCTTAACTTTTTAATTTATTAAATGTTTTTAATCCCATAGATTTCGAAGCTAAATCTTTTATTAAATCAGACTAAATGTATAGATAGCAAAACTTACTCTAACAGCCAAATAAAAGTATAAAAGAATTGTTATTTTCTTCGAAAACAAGTCAGCTTAAATTGACTGCCATTTACATTTTATGTTATTGTGAATGTTTAATTAGTCGCCTTAAAAATTTTTTTTATTACATTCAATTGTGATATGTAATAATAAAATTCATATTATATTTTAACATAAATAGTTATTTTGTCATATTGCAGGTTGTATATAGTAATTCCTATTGAAAGTTAAAGAATAAATAGTTTATAATAATAATAAAATCTGAAAAAAATTATTGCTATTGATTGTGAAATACGACACCATAGTTATATATAACGGCTTGATTAATCATAAGGATATCATAATAGAAACAATATCCTATTCAAAAAAAAAATTTAGTTATAAAAATCAATCTCAAAATCGCTTAAAATGTAGCAGTTAACTCCGAATTGTTCTAAATTAGTTCTAACTTCGAGGCGAAGCTAAACACAATTTTGATTTTCGCCACGTATCGCCGCTTGATATGCCCCTGCACTAAGACCTTTGATTGGTCCATTCTGCTATAGGTGAGCAGACAATAGCGCTGTGATTGGCTGGCGCGGTCCTTGTATCTGCTTCTTCACTACACTTCAGTTATTCTGCCGTTAATTTAATTACGATTATTCAAGTAATACCTTTTCAGGCTTCAATATCTTATACTTATTCGTCATGCATTCAAGTCGTTCGTATTCCAGTTCCTTAGAGATGCATGGTACATATGAGATGTTCAGGATCAAAAGCGGATATCTCCACATTTCAAAACTAGACTTTTTCACATTTTTCTTGAATGCTTTATGCTCCGGAAACTTGAGGCTCAGAACCGGATTAAAACCATGGGAAATAAGGCAGCGATTTGTTGTGTTATAAAAAATTGCATGAAAGTAAATTTTTGAAATTCCGATCCCTGCTTGTCTTTTCCGCGAAGATAGTTCGGGATAATTGACGCTCCACTGTACACAATTCACATCATATTAATATTACAGTCAGTACTTATTCCGTAGGTTGTCATTTTGGTTGTAGAAGTACTACCGGCAAGTGGTGGTATCATTAACCATTTCATCCCAATAAATAAGTAAAAAAACAATAACTTAGGGTATTTAACCTGGTCAATATATACTTATTTTGGTATATGAATCTTACTTAATTTCCGGTTTCTTTTCGTATAAAGAAGGTTATATTAGTCTTACCATATATAACAGTGCCATAAAAAATTATGGATATTTTAAGTACTCACGTTGAATTACGCATTACTGTTATGAAATGTTAGTCATTCACAAACAAGCTGTCACTTTGTTATAATGAGGTATATTTTCGAGCCAATTTTTTTTTTAAGTGAAAACTTCTTTAGCCTCATTTATTTGGTAGGGGATGAACTGGTTATGGTTCGCGTCAGCAACATGCTCGAGACTGGCGACACCTAGCGGACTCTCCATGACTTATACAATTTCTTTTAATCAACTTCAGTTTAAAGGTTAGAATTGCATTGATGTAAGAATAATTATATTTACCTAAAAATTCGTTATGTAAATTATCAATAACTGGTCAAATTTTTCGTTTCCCCTAAAGTATTTTATTTCTAATAGTTAAATGTCTTGTTTTACGTAATGATTGTAAGCATAAATGATCTATGCATTGTTGAACTTATCGATGATAATAATGCTAAAAAGGAAAATAAAATCTATGTAAATACTAATACAAGGTATTATTAATATAACTACATTCTAATTATTAATGTACAGTCGATCATATGTTTTGATTAATAAATAAACTATTTGAAAATGTATATAATTATTGTTCGGAGTGTCAGTATATGAGAAAACCAGGCTAATGTTGATAATTTAAATTTAAATAATTCAGACTACAATTGATTTATAAATTCAAAAACGAATACAGTGATTACAAAGGCTTGAGTTCTCACTTCTGTTTCCAGTCCTCATGACGATTTATTTTTTTAACTATTCCAGTTTTGTATATAACAAAATTTAGAAATGACGTAACGTGACGTTACGTACTTTAACTACCCCCTCCACCAAGCTGGCAACCTGCGGAATAAGTACCATGTTATTTTAATTACGGCATATAATTTATTATATATTTAACTTCATCCTATACTGGAATGGCTAGAAGCTTATGTTGGTTCGGTCTACCCCATTAAAGATGGCGATGGTGTTAAGGAGCGATGTGTGTACTTTGTACAAGAGGTTAGAAGTGCTTGGATGTTATCGACAAATAGAATACGTGTCGCAACCGACTCATAGTTATTGACAGGGCAAACATAAATGTCTACAATATTTTTTTTTAATCGATAAATATACTTTTTGGGTCAAGAATATGTTTGGATCGTTTTATATTAGGAAACAAGTATTGTAACAAACTTCAGCGAACCTTTATTAAATATTCTAAGCAATCATCATTTTAGTTACAAAATATTGTAGTTATGCGAATTTCTAAAAACGTTGCAATAGTTTTTTCTCTCTATTATACCTACTGTCCTGGTGAATAAATGACCTAGTTGCATTTTCCACAAAATGAGTTTCTTGTACTTAGGAAAGCGGAATTTTCGCAGTGCATGAGGGGCTAAGTCAGGTATTGGCTTTGAACGGAGTTATCGCTTATAATAAAACTCCATTTCAAGCCAAAAACTACGATAATGGCATGATTCTTTTTCCCTCAATACAGGCTATTCTGTCTAGATCAAATTCGACTTAACCAGTTTTCAACAGGTCTGGAAATATAAATAAAAAGGCGTTATATCCAATGCGTTATAAATTTGTAATTGCAGTGTTGTGCGGGTATTGTATTACAAAGCCCCGAACTAGAAACTAACACACAAACTAGAAAAGGAATGTTATACACAGATAAGATTATAAGAAAAAACCTGTAACCACTACTACCCGTGAACGAGTCTGGGGTTCAGTAAATGGTAGGGACTGTACTGTTTCATGGACAACGGTTCTACAAGGAGGTAACTTGTCCTAGGTCACGGCCAACCGCCGGGTTTTTCCCCCTTATTTCGGGTGCCCTATTTTTATAATATTTTATAGAGCCTGGGTGAGTCCCAGGAGGGTCCTAGATCCCATATAATCCATCTCCCGCTGCAAACAGACTAAATAAAAGTAACTGCCTGCAGCGGTATTTGAACCAGGATTTCCGGCATGGCTACTCAGTGGTCTACCACTGAGCCACTCCGCTCCCAGGTTATAAGAAAATAGGGTGGAAATAATCAAGCATAGAAAACAAAAAAACAGAAATGTGCAGAATAAAAATTACAATAAAATAAAATTTACAGTTTAAAATCGCCTTTAAAATATACGACACTGTGTAGTACATTAAAATTGAATTTTTACTGATGAATAAAGCCAAGACCGCTTTCGGAAATAAAAAATAAAATACAATACCACAAGTATATATCGATGGATGCTTGAGTAATTTGAAATACCACACAATTGGAGCAATGGGGGTTGGTCTCCCGCAAGGCGGACAAGCTGTATCCCACTAGTCCTTATAAATTTCTTTTCGATATTTGTCCACCAATGGGGAGCGCGGGCGGCTCAGTATTTAGCGCCCTGTGTTGGTGTGCTGAAGGTCCTCGCTTGAAATACAGCTGTGGCAGATAAACTTTTAAATCTGTTAAAATCCATAGATAGACCCTGTGGGTCTTCAGGACCTTCTCGGGCCCACCTCTTTTCTATAAAGTTTTTACCCTAAATTGGGAGAATCCTTGCAGGCAAAGGTGAACAAAAGTTGTCTTAGAAACAATGCAGTCTCTACCATAAGATCATCCATGTATTGTAATGGTGTTTTTTTTTACGGGATTCTCATATGTTCCAACAACATTGAAATTCTCATAAATAAGTCAATTTTATAATTCCATTTCATTGTTTCTCCACAAACGATGTAGCGATTTATTAACTCAATGCATCATTAATTAAAACTTTGTATAGGAGCCCATTGTCAATTATGTTGCTATGAAGATCGTAATTATCGCATTAGTAATGAGCCAATGAAAAGCGTTGGCAGAGGGATGGGCACGCCTACCTTGGGTGAACCATTGGCCAATCCAACAATTAAAATTGTTAAGGAATTGATTAATATGTGAGCTTAGCATGTATTATTCAACAACTCACATTCAATATTTGTTTCAAAATATCGATGGCTTGTATTTTTAGGTGTCATTTATATCGAAGGGTTTCGATAGTAGACGCTAAAGGTTAGATAAATTTTGTACCAAAAACAAAAAGTAAAGATGGAGTATTGACTTTGAATAATTATTATTTTTATTAATTGTTATAATTTTTAAATATTTGTATTTAATTTGTTGTTTTTATCACTTAGCCAAGAGTTATGTTTTTAATCCTATATACCTTTTCAAGTTTATTATTTTATTTAGATCTAAATGGACTTACAGCACTTTCAAAAATAACAGCACAATTGTTGACTAGTCAATAAATTATTGGTAGATTCCAGAAAAAAAAAAGCGTCATGTCTTACAAACAATAATTACAATAAGAGAAAAGATTTGTCAAGGTGGGATTCGAACCCGGGCTAGCGTGGTGCTCTAACAAACTGAACTAACCTGGCTCGTAACACCGCCGGACAAATCCATTCTCTTCACCGATCCTGTATGTGTTCTCGCAATTTTGCGATGTATACAAGGGGAAGAATCTTCATTGAACATTACTTTAATTAGGAACTTTACGATCCTAAATTATAAATAATATAATGACGTAAGCCTACAAGATCCTAATTAAAGTAATGTACAATGAAGATTTTTCCCTTTGTATAGATCGCAAAATTACAAGAGCACGGAGATTTAGGATCGGTGAACAGAATGAATTTGTCTGGCCGTGTTACGAGCCAGGTTAACTCTGTTGGTTAGAGCACCACGCTAGAGACGTGGGCGACCCGGGTTCGAGTCCCGGACAAATCTTTTCTCTTCAAAATAAAAATATTGAATAATTATTGTTTGTAAGACATGACGCTTTTCTTTTTTTTCTGGAATATACCAGTAATTTATTGACTAGTCAAGAATTGTGCTGTTATTTTTGAAAGTTGTGTAAGTCCATTTAGATCTAAATAAAATAATAAAATTGAAAAGGTATATAGGATTAAAAAGATAACTCTGGCTAAATGCTAAGTGATTAAAACATTAGCCATATTTTTTAAACTAATTCAAATGTAAACCGTTACATATCGTGAATACGAAAAATTGATCATTTTCAAAAATAACAGCTCAACTAAAAATTTCCATGAGTGGTGCCGGTAATCGATAGGTATCGATTATATTATAGATTTTATGGTTCTAGTTAATTTTTCTTAAGACACTCTAGGCTTCAAGTGCCTGCTGGCGAAATAATTAGGCCATATTTTTACGAGGTCGCGTGCTAACACTTCATGCGCGGCTAATCTTAGCGATTTTAGTAACCTTATCTGCTTCTTTCTTTTCGTGATGTTTGTGAAAACCATTATCAAGCGTTTTAATTAAGACTCCACTAAAAAAAAATAAAAACCTGTACCTCTACAACCCGTGAATAGCTCTGGGTTTCAGTACATGGTAGAAACTGTATTGTTTCATGGACAACGGTTCTACAAGGAGGTGACTTGTCCTAGACCGCGCTCAGCCGCTAGATTTTCCCCCCTTATTTCGGTTACCCTATTTTATAGAGGCTAGGAGAGTCCTAGATCCTATATGATCTATCTCCGGCCGCAAACAGACTAATTGAAGTCATGCGGGGGGATTTGAACCAGGGTTTCCGGCTTGGCAACTTAGTGCTCTACCACTGAGCCGCTCCGCTCCTCACCGGTTTCTAAAAATATCCCGATTCATCTCTCGGTTAAATAATAGAAAGTAGATTCCACTGCAGAACAGATCTGATACCTAGGACTCCATCATTACAAACGTTTAACTCTAATCCTCATATTAAATTGAAACGACATATATTATCAATATTATCAATATTAATATTAATAATTAATAATATTAATTAATAGTGAATATTAATTGTTCTACAGTTGCTACTAATGGTTTCAGTTGAGGTACACTGATATTATCCTAGAAATTGAAATTCAGTTAGTACCTGTATAAATATATAATTAACACTTTTACGCTGAAGGTTCTCGAGCTCTTTAAACTTCTTTTTGATGACGTTACGATATTACTAATATAAATCAAACATTACTCATTGATCAAAACTCTTTACAATATTCACATTACATGCAAGAATTGAAAAGATATTTGGCTGATTAATGTATTAATACCCTTCCTTCATAAATTTGTAAGTAACACTTATGTATTAACATCTTACACGTGTCAATTTATATTTAGACTAGTGTGTTATTTAAAGTATTCACTAAAAGCAGATTTTTTCAGTGTTAGAGCATAATTTATGAGAACATAGTTTCAAAACGTCGCCAATAAGAAGTTGAAAGAACTGACAGAATTTATATCGAAATGAGGAATTCTATAATTGAGAAGGTTATCTGGTTCTTATGAGGGAAGATCCTAATAAGTGTCTAGGAAGTGTAAGATTATTCTGATATTGCCCCGGTAAACTAGAACAAAGCAGCCTCCCCTCGACGTGGGATACAGGCTAGAGCATCCCAGGAATCCGAATTTAATCTCTCAATGTCATCCTCAAGGTCACATTGCTCCGAATAATCCAGAGGGGTTTATGAATATGGATATTCTGAGGTCTTCTGGGAATAAATGAGATTGGAATTAGGGTACGGAATCTGATGAGGCATTAATATAAAAAGTTTAGTTAAAGCTTTTATCATAGAAAAATAAACAAATGTGTAATCTAAACTAGGATCTTATCTAGTTTAGGATATTTAAAAAACCTATACCGCTATAATCTATGAAGGATCTTGGGCTTAGTACAGTTTAGAGAAAGTTCGGTTTTTGGATTGGTAAACGTCCAAGGGTAAACCTAGATGGAAGGCTTTAAGAATTGGATGTATGAATTTTCAGCTGGATCAGCATCTAGCCTTCGAGATCGCTAAAACTTGTATTATAAAATAAAAACAACTCATTTTCTTTATAAGATCTTTCTTATATACTGGACTAACTTTTCGATTCATATAATTCAATAATGAAGAAAAAAACCTTTTTTCCAGTCAGACAATTTTTGTTAAAAAATTAACAAAGGATTAAAAAGACGTTTCGACAATTTATTTGTCATTTTCAATTTTTGTTCTTCACAACATCCTTTAAAAGTTAACAAGTCAATTCATCACTTGAGGTCAAACAAATCTAAAATTAATTTTATATAGAATCCTGGAAGTCAACCTTCTTCCATGGTCAAATGTACAAATATCATATTTGTTCATTATTGAATTATATGAAATAAAAACAACTTCAATAATTAATGTTGGTGCTCTCAGTCAAAAAAAAAAATAGAAATAAGAAACTGTACCACTACAACTGATGAAGTCTCTTATGCTCAGTCCATGGTAGAGACTGAACTGTTTTTAAGAGAAAGGTTGTACAGGTAGGAGACTTGTCTGAAATCACGCTTGATCGAAGTTGGTTGAATCCCAGGAGTCTCCAGATCCTACAGGATTCATACCGGGCTGTTATCTGTCACATATAGATTTGAACCTGGATTTTAGGATACATTAAATGAATATTGAACAAAAAAAAAATATTGGTTGATTTGTAAAGGAACTTAATGTTCTTGTTTTTAGCTTATTCTACTTTATTCATTTATCGATTTAAAAAATTATATTCTTTTGTATTTTTGTTCTCCTTTTGCCATATTTAAATTTGATTTTTTTGTTTCCTCAGAATTTTATAATCACTAATCTTCGGTACTCGTTCCTTTCATCTGTCCTTTCCTGTACGGATTGGATTGTTTTTCATTTCTGGAAAGATTTCGTAAATTAGTTGTTTTGTTTTTTTCACTAAGTCCATTATTATATCTTTCATGATTCCTAAACTTGCAAGATGTTTATATACAACTGTGAATCATTTAGGTTTGATCTTTCATTTATTAAAATAGACGGATATTTTTGGCCAGGAGTAAGTTGTTGCTGAACATTGAACAATAACCAACACCTCCGCGAAGATATTGGAGACAATATCGACCGAGATAGAGAACAAAGCAGCTTCAAAGGTAGACTGGAGTTGATTAAATATGCTTTATTAAGTTCATTTAATTTGCAAGTTATCGGAGCGCGTAGCATCAAGTATGATCGATTGAAATATAACTCCAGGATATGATTACAGAGTAACCCGATCTGACCATCTTCTCAATTAGGCCTTATGCTTTTCGTTATTTAGGGGGTCAATAGCACCGACTGAAACTGTTGCTTCGTGTTTTTGTGTGTTAATATCTGTATTATATAAAAAAGTTGGTTATTATTCCGCAGGTTGTCGCTTCGAGTTGAGTCACAACAAATTTTAACTTTTTATTCGTTTCATTTTTCATATTCTCCAATATTACAAGTTATCATGAGCTTTAGTGTGGAAAAGAGAATGTAACATGCAATATAATAATAATGGAAATAAATAAATAGAACTAATAATAATTTAATTGAATGTATAACATATATATATATATAATATATTGAATATATATATAATTGAATATATCAACAACAATTTTTAAAAAAAATATTTAAAAACTAAGTATTCAAGAACAAATGTACAAGAAATAACCAAAACAAACAACAAATGTAGAACAAATAACCAAACAAACAACAACATATGTAGAACAAAAAACCAAGCAAACTACAAATTAGCAACAAACAAAAATGAGGATACAACAACAACTCTAGAACACAGGAAGAAACAATGAATTTGTAAACAATGCAACTGTTACTGTTAGAAATATAACTGTTATAAAATGTAACTGCTTGCGCACGCGTATGACATTGGCATTTTCAGGTGGTGGATTTAATACACAAGTACCATTTTTTTTAGTTTTATCTACCATCTAAGGACCACGCTTATTTAGTTTGGATTGAACTGGATTACTGGGAGAACAATCCAATTTTACACTGAAAAGCGGAAAAATTATGTTTTGTCTCTCTCTCTCTCTCTCTCTCTCTCTCTCTCTCTCTCTCTCTCTCTCTCTCTCTCTCACTCTCTCTCTCTCTCTCACTCACTCTCTCTCTCTCTCTCTCTCTCTCTCTCTCTCTCTCTCTCTCTCTCTCTCTCTCTCTCCCATTTTGTTAATCAAGTCACGTTTCTTATTGAGTTTAGGGCGAACTTCTAACAGCGACATCGTAAACTCTTTTTAAAACATATAGTTGGTTTTAACTAAATCTATTATGAAGGGGCTTAAGGTTTTTAATTTTAATTTCGAAAAGTTTATTGTAGTTGAAACAACACCTTGTTTAATACTGAACGTTTTTCTGAGCCACTTTATGAGTTGATGACACCCCAGTTATAATTAAACTTTAATTTTGTATCAATGCAGTAATAATTATATAATTATTATTTATATAATCTGATTATATAATTATTAATATCCCGGCCAGGGCAAATCTTTTCTCTTCAAAATAAAAATATTTTGACTATAATTGTTTTTATTGTTAATGCTGCCATAAAAATATTGTTTGAATATTTAAGTATTAATTACTTTATTCGTTGAATAATATTAGCTGACATACATATGAGGAAATAATGGTCCGGGTAGAGGTAAAAAAATTCTCTTATATTACTGTTTATTTGGTAGCCAGCGTTTCGACCCACATTTCAGGTATTTTTCAGCGTTATATATACAAGATACAAATATTGTTTTAATTTATTTGTATCTTGTATATTTAGCCATGAGGAAGACCAGCAATGTGGTTCGAAACGTCGGCTTCCACACAAACAGTTCTCCCTAAATAAGAGAATTTTTTGACCTCCACTCGGACCATTTTCTTCCTCTTGTTAGTTATTTCAATTCGTCTTTTTCTGTTAAATTTGTTAATTTTCTTTATATTTTTTTTTTTGCGATTGTAGTTTTCATTTTTTCTGTGCAAAAATATATTTTATTGGCTAGAAACACAATAATTTTTCGAGGAAACCATATACAGCTAAACTGTAATACAAAATTACTCCCTAATGTCCCTCCAGAATCCGCCTTACTAAGTATTTAATTAAGTTGGATTATATTCATTAAACTTGAGTTAGTCCACTTTACGACCTTGTAATTGGAACTTAATTATCTTAAATAGATTTTAAGCGATATCGCTTCCATTTCAACAAATGGGAAACTCAGTAAGTTGATCGACTAGCATAGTATGAGTTGCTGAACTATAGGTCTCGGGTTCGAATCCGGCTGTGATTCGATCTATTTAATCGATTTACTATTATATATTTAATCTCTTAACAGCCATATTTTGACCTCGGGATTCAGATCGGGATCCATAAATAATTTTGAGGCTTACCAAGTCTGTATAAAGTTGGTATCCTTCTTTATTGGAGTAAAAACCTGGCCGTTGAGCACTATCCCTGTCAAATCACAACTGTTGGCTCAGAAACAGCATAGTCTCTTCCATGTACAGACCCCAAGGCCCTTCGTGGATTGTTATGATATAGCTCTTTTTTTTTTTTTTAATCATGCATAAACTCATAATTTGCTCTCGTGGAGGAGGATTGGCTCCTGACTTGTACTCTGTATAACTATTTATTTTCAGTGAAGTTACAAAGATGCTTATATTATTTGTTTTCTAAAGATTATCCTTCTTTAATAATATTTGTTATTATTATTTAAGAGCTATTGGTTATTGCTATACTGCTATGATATGTTAGATATGAACTAATATGCCAAAATCAGCTATCACTAGTGTCTTAGCTTGCGGTCCCGTGTTCCATCAGGGTTGGCTATGGCTGACAATATCCAATTTGTTCCTACATGGTTAATCAATTCGAGTTAGGATGTCGGCTATGTAGCTAGGTATATTAAGCATTTTCCTCAAGTAATCATATCATTTCCTCATATATATGACTATTTAGTAAAACAACCTTATGATATCAGAACTTTTTATTTCTACACATTTTCACCAATGTGTTGTCAAATTTTCAATCTCAGAGCTGAAAAATTCAGGTGAAAATGTGTTTTTGACTAGAGACTCATTTTCAAAAATTTTACCCTTCAGGAAGTTGTGCAGATTCTAAGCAGATGGACATACCGAACTTGGTAACCCAGTTCGTTTAGTTTCTTCACTGTCTGTCGTGAAACTTGAGGGCTGGCGTTGTCTGTAAGAGTATTTTTATATGCTTTTATTGTATTCTGTCAATAGCCCTGCAGTAAGATGTTATTTCACCTACGGCTAGAAAGAAAAAATGATCTATTTATGAATTAATAATTTATTTATGAATTAATTTATTATTGATGCATTAATTAATTATTTATAAATTGATCATTTATTTATGAATTAATTAATTATTTATTTATGAATTAATATGTGTCACCAGCTGAATATTTCAACCAATGGCAACTGGTCCGTTCCTCTCCCAAACTTGGTGGAAATCTTTCTTGCAGCTTGGGCTGCCGAGAGTCCAAGTTTAAACGAATAAAAAAAAAAAAACGAAAATCACGTGTTTTTGTGGTAATATTTGATGACATACTAAACATTGCTTGTCCAATTGTAGTGATAGTATATATATAATAAAAAATATAGGATTAATAACAGCTCATTACAATCTGTAAACATAAACATTGCTGCCAACAGTAGTTCATAAAAATATTAAATAACCCAATGTATGTAGGCTATCAACTAATAAAATTGGGTGTGTGAGTTCTTGATTTATGCATATTTCTCGTTCATAAATTCCATTTGAATATAAAAAAATTCGTTTTTAAATTATTTATTCAGATTACTCTTGCTGCATATTAAAATCCTTTTTAAAAATATATAATATCCAGCTTTAACTTCATGAATGATTCATACTTAATCGGTTATATTCTTAGGTAGATCACCCACCCGCTTATGTTAATATAAAATATTGTTTTTTTTATAAGTTATTTCTTATATACTGGACTAATCTTCTTGATGTATATAATTTAATAATGAAGAAAAAACCTTATTCCAGTCAAAAATTGTTATTAAAAATTAACAAATGATAAAAAAACGTTTCGACACTTCCTTGTCATTTTCAATTTAAGTAGTTCTTCATACAACTTCCTTTAAATTTTACAAGTCCAATCATTACTTGAGGTCAAACGATTTAAAAGACAAATATATCTAAATCCTGGAACTTAACTTTCTTCCATGGCCAAATATAATATGTAGTACTTACTTAATATGTAAGTAATACATATTATAAATACTTAATTACTTATACATAAGTAATACATAGTTTGACCTCAAGTAATGATTGGACTTGTAAATTTTAAATACTTAATTACTTATACATAAGTAATACATAGTTTGACCTCAAGTAATGATTGGACTTGTAAATTTTAAAGGATAGTTGTATGAAGAACTACTTAAATTGAAAATGACAGGGAAGTGTCGAAACTTTTTTTAATCATTTGTTAATTTTTAATAACAATTTTTGACTGGAATAAGGTTTTTTCTTCATTATTAAATTATATACATATAAAATATTGTTAAATATGGAGTAGTTTCACCTCATTTATATTGTGAGTTAGTTGGTTAAACGGGATGGATTATTACGTTTGCTTAAAAAAAAATGTATTTATTTATCCTTTAGGACTAAAATGATTTTGTTAAGTGTACTCTGTTATTCTTTCAGGATTTTTATCCAGAATTCATTTTTTCTTTGGACAATTGTATAAATTGATGAACTGTCACGATTGTCTGAGAGCGGAGTGGTTCAGCGGTTGAGCGCTGAGCTGCCATGCCGAAGGCCCGGGTTCAAATCCCCCTCACTGGAAAACTTTTTAACCGTTAGTGGCCGGAGATTGACCCTCCTGGGGTTCACCGAGCCTCTATAAAGTGGGTACCCAAAATAAGAGGGAAAATCTGGCGGTTGAGCATGTTCTAGGACAAATCAATTCCTTGCACAACCGTTGAACAGTACAGTCTCTACTACTAACTAAGCCAAAACTTTCCAACGTTTGTAGTGGTACAGGTTTTGTTTTCTCGATTGTTGAATGTTCATGATATTCTTGCTGTGGGATGTGCTGTCACGGATCAGCTATCTGATACTATTATTAAAAGTTGGTTGGTGTTTGAGAGATTTAAGTCTCTTTCTTCCTGGGATTCACCTATAACCCACAGGTTGTGCAGGGAGCTGATATGACATATCACGTTCAACCGACACCTCTTTACCAGCTATAAGGGCTCGGAGTTCAGGAAGGTCTGGAGGTTTTATTCAACCTTATTTTTAAATTTTATTTAATGATATATTTCCTTTAAAGAATAATATTTAATATATAATGATGATTATAAATCTTTGATGCGCTGTCAGAAGGGCTTAAGTCAAAATTTTGAACTTTTCAGGAGAGCAATAGCAAAGTTCAAAACATTATGTAAAATCTAATTATTGATATTATTTGTAATTATTATTTTTATAAAACAATATAGTAGTAATTTACAAACAATATAGTCAGTAATTCTATTTGAAGCATACATTTATTTCTTGTCTGATCATTCCTGATTCTGTATTATGGAATTATTTTGACTTACGCCCTTATGACCGCGCATCAAAGAAATATTATCATGACATAAGAAACAAGAAATAGAGCTTAGCATACTGATAATATTCAACTTTCTAGCCGGTGAAATTAAAAGTCTTTGTCTTATCGCGATAAGAAAATAGGGCACGGGCATTAACACCATTGTTATCAAATGCCTATTGTACACGAAATTACTAAAGCCTCTAGTTCATTCATCTCAGTTCATTCAATTCAAAACTGATTACTTTCATTGAGATAATCTAACATGACTTCCTTAAGTTTTAAAAAATATATTTATTACCTATATCATACTATAACGTTTAGTTTTGATAAAAGCCTATAGCTTCGTTTCATATGAAATCAAAATATTTTTACTCAAAATATTTATCCTTATATTTTACTCCTTTTCTGGTATGTTTTCGAAATTTTTCAAAGCGTGTTTGATTTGAAAATCATTTTAAAAAAATTTACCATTCAGGAAGTTGTCCAAATTTCTTAAGAGATGGAACTCTTATGAAGATAAGTTTTGGGAATAAGGTGGATGTGAGAGGACTTCGTAACCCAGCTCGTTTAGTTTCTTCACTGTCGTGAAACGTGAGGTCTAAGAGTACAGAACCCTTTTTAATAAGTTTTTGATACGTTATGTCAATATTCTAGCATCACTGTGTGGATTTGATAGTTTCACCTCTGGGTAAAAAGGATAAATAAATTATTTACGAATTAATCTGTGTCACCAACTGAAAATTTATTGAACCTATGGCGAATTAGAGCCTTTCCCGACGTTTCTCAAATCCCAGTCTTCTTCCGCTTATTTAAAGACTATACCCAATGTGAAGAAAATTCGACTTAACCACTTATTTACCAGGCTGTAGATATAATAATTCATCTGCCACAGGCTGATTCGAATTCGGGACTTACAGCTCAGAAAATAAGCGCCTTACACACTCTTCCTATTTCAAAATAAAATCAATAGAAACAAATATATTAAATTGCATAAATCAAAATCTATATGCTGCATGTAACCTATTGAAATTTTAAACGTTAAAACGTATAGAAATATTTTTGCATAAATTACAGATAATTGCAGGACTTTTAAAATGTCTCTATAAATATTCATTAAAATAAATAACACAGGCGAGGCCGGGTTTTTAAATCGCTTTGGTGGGAAACCTGTTACGGACTGTAAACTACAGGAGCGCCATTTTGTATCAACGTAATTTTCAAAAATATTTAAGAAACCTGTCGAATAATATGTATATTTTTTAAAATTGAATATTTTTTTTCGCACCTATAATTTTCTAATTAGCTATTTCGATAATTATAATTACAAGCGTGTCCCAGGGGTACTATCTCCACACCACCTGATACAGCCATTTGTAACCAGCAGATAAAACCTGGTAATCTGGCATATGAGTGTCAATTCGGCCAAATCACTTCCTTGCACAACCGTTTGTATAGAAAAAGTACAGTCTCTACTACCTTTCATGGGTTGTGGTGGTACAAGTTTTTTTTTATATTTATAAATAAGTATACCATATGTTACACCTAAGTAACGAATAACTGTGCTAGCATGTGGCACCGCTATAGTAATCTTGAAACAAAAGGGCAAACGAAATCCAAAGCGTGGGCCGGTTGAATCAAGCGATCGATTTATTGAGTGAACTTTGATGTTTATAATTACTAAGTGATTTCCAGGAATGTTTTAAAACAAAGAGAGTTCAGCATTCAAATATTTCGTTGGTTTTTTTTAGTGTTTCTTTAATTATACTTTTTTTGTTTCTTTCATTACAACATTCGTACCCAAAATTATCATAGTCCTAGTAATTTAAAAAATTGTCAATAATTGAAAAAAAAAATCTGTTACAACCCATGAAGAATAAGTGCTCAGTATTTCTTCAGTATTTCAAGCAATTATATGTGCTTGGTCGTGTTTCAAAGCCAACGGTTTTGAGGAAGGTTAATACAGCCGAGATCAAGTTAAAGGACTTTATAATGACTGAGTGAGCCCTTGAAGGTTCTGCAATATCTCACAGGTGCTTCTATGGAAGTTAACAGATTAAATTATTCATTTGTCGCAGTCCTGATTCGGACTCTTGATTTTACATTGAGCAAACACATTTAGCTATGCCCTTCTAGAAAAACTAGAAACATAATTAATACAAAATAAAAACCCCGACTATAGAAATAATTTTATAGTCAAATCAATATGGTTGTGTAAATAGAATTGGATTTTTTCCGTAGACAAGATTATTATTTACTGCTATATTAATTGTTTTCTTTATAAAAACATTAATTAAGTAATTTTACGCCCTATTAGTAACTTTAATGCCTTTTTTAAAATAATGTACTTTTGCAGTGGTATTTAAAAAAAATTAGGATGTTTTGTTAGCTGTCAATTTTCACTATGTATTTGTAAAGATAGAATAGGAGCAATTTCATTGTAGAGACCGGTTGTAAAGTTTAAGTGTTACGTTTTACTGTCTTAGATTTATAAGTTCGTGCGGAACGGCTTTTTATCACAGGTTAGAAGCGTCCCTAGTTTATTGAGATTTAATTAAACTTTTAAGTTTTTATTACGAATGTTTTATGTGCTTATACACCGTGGCTCCCCACTCCGGTCAAAAAACAAGAAAGGAATAACCTTATAATGATAATCCAATATAACTGTAAAAAAATATCCTGCCAAATAGGGATAACGAGATTTTTCAATTATTAGGAGCTTTTTAAAGGAGGATATAATATATTTTATACTTTTGGATATTTACGATAAGGCTTCGAAAAGTAAAATAAAGACACGACACTCGATCCCTTAAGTATCCTCACACCCTTGGAAGGAACTCATAATGTTCTGGCTTAGCAGTGGTGACCTTATTTCTTGTAGTTATAACGGAAATTGTATTGAGGTTTTCCTTATTGTTAAATAGCCGTCCAGAGTTTTGTTCTAGGGCCTGCTTAAGAAAAAGAAATGTAGGTCCTCTTGCGCTTGCTGACCCCTAACAGCCATAATCCATAGATCGATTTTTCATTGCCCTCGAAGTTTACTATGATTTTGGGGGAAGGACATGGTGAATCATTTAGAACTATCAGATTGGGTCACTGTTGGGTGACCAGTAAGCAATTTACACGTTTGTAAGATAGCCAAATCTTTATAATCTATACCTAAAAATAAAAATTCCTCCTCCACTAGTTTGGTATTTTTAATTTTGGTTTTTATAAATATGCCAGTTTAGTGGCGAAGCTCTGCTTAAAATATTAATTGTATATACAGTAAATGAATAAATGTGCAATTGATTGAAAAATGTTTAGCCTTAATAATACGTGTAGTTTCTAAGACCTAAGTGATTTTCTGTCAAGCACTTTTTTTTAATGAAATTGAATTCTAATTTTTAAAACGTTGTTAATCATTGTTACAATATTAATAATTTATAAACTGAGTACTTGAGGAAAACATACTATTTATTTACTAAGTATATAATAAATACATGGGTAATGGGTAACAAAATAAAGGTTCTACAGATCCTCCTGGAGCTCAACTATTCTTTATAAAGTGCGTACCTAAATCACGTCCCTGCAAAACCATTGTCCTAGAAACAGTAAAATTCCACCCTGTACAAGACTCTTCTTGGGTTGTAGTGGCACAGGAAAAAAAATGACTATAAAGTCTTTTGTTTTATTTTACTTTATTATAGGAGCCATATACTTTTACCAAACTATTTATATTAACTCTCAGAAAGTTTCGTTTTGTTTTAGTTGTTATGTAAGTTTTAATTGAACAAAATCTAGTTTAGTGTTGAAGCTTTTAGTCCCATAAAAGTTAGTTTATAGCCGTTGGACACTTCTCTTGTCGAAACAGCTTATAAAGTCTCGAAGGCCTGATTTTTATTGGTGTTGAAACCACGGCCGTTAACTCTAACGTATTTATTATATTTAGAACTTAGTACTTCGACATAATTATTTTTATTACAACTTTTCTTTACTTACTTAGAACTGTTATCGTATTGGGGCGCTTAATTATCTACAGCCTTTAAGTTATAACTTCAGGTAGCTTAAACCAATATACTGCTTACTGCTTGTATGTATTAAATTAAATTAAATATAATAGGGTGTATAAAAAAATGACCATTTTATCAAATTCCAGAGTACAAAGGTCTGTAAATATTTTAATGCTATTTATTATTTACCAACACTTAATAATCCCTTTAGATCAGTCTCTAAGCTTGTTTACTAACACTGGACTTCTTCAAAAAAAGCCTCAGTTTAGTTATTTATTTCAAAGGAGAAACATGACAGTGTCCTACGAAATTCTCGTAATTTTAATACATTACTGAGAAAAAAATTTCACAGCCGCTGAAGCAACTCGTGATATTATTAAATATGAAGGGGAAGGTGTCCTTGACCAGCGCACTGCGCGGCGTTGGTTTGAAAATTTTAGCAGTGGCGATACGACGTTGGAAAGGAAGAAGGCTCCTGGCGACCATTAATGGATATTGATGAGGTTCTGAAGGAAGCTGTTGAGTCAAATCCGTCCACAAGTACTCGCGAACTTGCCAGGGAATGTGGTGTGTCGAAAGATACTGTTAGTCGCCTTTATTTACAGACTTTTGAACTCTGGAATTTGATAAAAACGGTCATTTTTTTTATACACCCTGTTATTAATTATGGAATTAAAAATGAGCACGGTTTTTTTAAAAATAAAGTATATTATTCAAATTCACTTACAATGAAGGTGAACTTAAAATAAAAAAACAGAACTTAAACTTGAAATGTTTTCAATGTTAAATAATATTTAATAGGAGAAAATATCAGGTTCATCGGCAGATATTAACTGCTACGTCAGTTCAAAAGTATTAATTACACTATGATCGATTAGTTTGATGAATCATCATAATCACTATCTCATATAATGGTGAAATGATTGATTTGCTAATTATTATTAAGGGTATGTGAGTAACTACAGAGTTAGTTTTCCTCTTAAAGAAGTCCCGATTGCAAATACAAAAAACTAAATTAAAAAGGTTCATGCTAGGATTCGTTTGTATTAATTGAACAACATTATATAAAATATTTTTATTTTGATGAGAAAAGATTTGCCCCCAGCCGGGATTCGAACCCGGATCACCGCCTAGGTAGGGAGCGACTCCGGTGGCTCAAATGGTTAGAGCGTTGCCACGGTAGGCGTAGATCCGGGTTCGAATCCCGGCTGGGGGCAAATCTTTTCTCTTGTACGAAAAAATTCATTTTATAGTAAAAATGCGTGGGATGTTAATTGTTGTAAGTATTTTATTGACTGATGTTTGTGAAAGTAGAGTCATTATTAAAATATTTTAAAAAGTGCCCCACACTTTTTTAGCATATAATTAATTTTTCATTCATAAATCTATTCTTACTTAAAACTTATTGAAAATTATTTTCTACTTTGTAATTTTGTTTTCTATTAAAGCGTGTTTTTTCTCAATAACATTACATTAAATAAACATTACATTCTTCGCTAATTTGAATTCATAAGTAAATAATTAATATAACATTTTTATTACTTTATAATACATAGTACTCTCTGAATTTCTCAGGAATGCTGAAAATATGAGGTTGACTTATGCAAGGGTGGATCCAGGATTTTTTTCTGGGGGAGGGGGGCACATCGGGCAGACGGGCAAAAAAATCAACCTTTTTATAGAAAGGTTTCAAAGGTTTATTAAAATATCTAAACAATAGTTTCACTCATGTAATTTCTGTTATTTTATTCATATATTTTAACAACTATGATCATGTGATTTCCCTATAAGTATGTACTGTAATGGATTCTCCACAGTACACAAAAACCTGTCTGGGGGGCCCGTGCCCCCCTAAATCCGCCCTAGGACTTATGTCTGAAGTTGTCGATAAACTAACACCTGGGTGGCTACACATACGTGATCTTTAGTTTATTTTACTAATATTTATCTTCTGTTTTTTAAATGGACTAGCTACTAAAGCATGTTTTTTAGTTTTTAAAACTATGATCGTATTTTTGTTGCAAAATATACGAAACTCCCCAATTGATCCTGGCAGTAATCACATGCTAGACTCATAGATTAAGCCATGTATGCCTCAGTACTTGGCACAAGTACCGTGTCTTTGGTTATGAAAAATCGGTAATCCTGAACATCCTGTTTTGGATAATGAGACAAAATTATTAAATTATTGCATTACCGTCGGTCCTTGAGACGTGTGCATTGTTTCAATTTTTTTCCTCTTTATATCCGCACCTGTCAAGTATAAACAATGGACAATCAATAGATCGGCTGACAGTAAAATAAACACGTATTGATATAGGAGGCATGAATGAGAACAGTAGCCAGCGGTAGCTCTCCCGTGGCTTGATTCAGTTTCCTATGGTAATAGATCCCTCATCCACGTTAATAAATAATGCTGTTTGATTTTATTATTACAGTGATTTATTGCATTTTAAAATAGCATATTACAGTGTCTTCGGATATGAAAGATCCCGAAGATCCTGGTCAGGGTAATGAGACAAACTTATTAAATTATTGTATTGTCATTGGTCCTTGAAAAGTATGCAATGTTTCAATTTAATTAGATGTTTTGAAGTTGCCGAAAATCGAGTTCAAATATCCCTTTACATAATTACGTAATATAAGTGTTAATACAACTGTTTGGTTTTGTTATTTATTGTATAATTTTGTTCAACAAAGTACTACGACTTACTAAGCAGACAAAAATGTTTGGTGAGTATGGGAAACCGAAGCGGAAGAAAAGTTTTGATTGTGTTTGAAAAGCCAATTACTCTGGTCTCTCGTTAAGGAATTGGACTCAACGGTTAGGGAGGGAGCTCTTTCATAACGGGTCGAAGGTGTGTTCTCCGCCCTGATTGATTGGGACCTGTTTGCTACAAAACCCGACCATTATCTTCCCCGATTAATAACCATCTTCTTGGCAAAGGCTAAGCAGTTGCTAATTGAAATCCATTAGGAACCGTTTTAAGGAATCGTTCGACTTATCTCATATGGCAAATGTTGGGTAAACCCTTATAGCGAATGCATGGAGGAAGTCTTTAAAAGGAAGTCTGTCGGTTAGAGTTAACCAATATGTTGGCATAAGTTCTATTCAGAATAAATTGCAGAAACGTAGGTGCGGTCTAGTGATTGTGAAGGGTTTGAGGATTATCGTTAATCCACGAGCTAACTGATAGAAAGCATCTCCTAAGACTTTAGATCTCATTTCAGTGTGAGAATGGTTTATATTTGATTATATACAAAAGCTCTAGAATAAGAACAGTTCCTAAGGTCTAAGATGTTTATTTAACCGAACTATAATGATGCTATGGCTAATCGGACGATTTCGCCTTTTCAGTTATAATTAGGACAGATATCTTTAACGAGTAATAAACATCTTACAGGCACGGGACGTACAGTTTACTTCCCTTCCGAAGGACGGCATAACCAATGATTTTACTCTCTTTAAAAAAAAAAAAGGAGCAGTTAAGGCTGCGTTCCCGCGTTGTTGGGCTTAGAAGGTTGTGTATGCTAATCACTACATATCGGGGGTTACCTCTTTAGATAACTAAATCTCCTTTCTATTCATAACCAATGAATCTTAATTATTATTCTTAGTAGAGATAAATCAGATCTTCATTTTTAGCGATGAGGATCGGGTGGGAGGTGCCATAAGCACTTTAGTGCAACTCGATTTTGAAGGAGCTTGGTCGTGATAAAGAATATTTGGTGTATAAGCAGAAATATGAAAAACTTGAAGTTGTCGGAACGTCTCAAAAGAGTAACAAGCGCTAAACCAGGGAGAAAATACATTATGGATCGGCCGAAATATATATGGGATGATTAGAGTTTAACGGAGTTCACAGGAAGGTGTTATGTTAATTATACCGAGCAATTTATTATTATACAAATATTATATCTATAAGGATTGTATCTGTGTAGGCTGGTGAATAAGTTGCTAATCCGAACTTCGCTGAAATGAGTAAATTGTACTTAAGTCAGACGGTTTGAAATGGAGTTATAGCTTATATTATAACTTCATCCCAAGCCAAAGGCTACGAGAATGACACGATGGTTATTTCTTGTCAAAATATGGGTAGTTACTAGAAAACCCCATTTCGCCAGACGCCCTCTAGGACAATCATCCAGTTACAGACCTTATCTAAACTCCTGAATATATTATCCTATCAGTAGTACAAAGTAAGTGGGCCAGCGCTAGGATCGCCGTATCCGGTGATAATAGAGATAAGAAGATCCCATGACGACATCTTTAAATTTATCCTTAAAAGCTGAATGTGACAATCCCATTCGAAGGTTGACACAGAAAAACACTCAGGTTTATTCTATTCAATCGCTCGGTACGGGAACCAGTTCCCTTCAATAACCCACTCTAGTGTCGCGAAGGATGAGAGGAATGAGACGTCTCGATCGTGTTCGGAACTAGAAGGATGCCAAAACATATGCCATGCTTAAAAATATAATATAAAAAAACATGATAGCTATGAAAATAACGGCAACTTATAGTCACGTCAAAAAGTCTTCTTGGGAACATTCAAGGAACTCAGAAACGGTTTCAAAAAATTCAACCACATAAACAATAATATTAAATACCTTATATTTCGAAAATGTCATCGACCCTAGGAAAATAGCACCATCATTCAAGGTTTTCTTCGATGAATATAAAGTTTCTTCTTTTTTTGTTTTTCGAATAAACCATTTTGGACTAAATTTCTTCAACTCTTTTTCTTTTCTGTTTTCTCAGTTCCCAAATCTCCTTCATCCTTGCACTATGTTTTTCCTTCCTTTCTTTGGTCCAAGCGTCTTCTTTTTAGTTATTTCTTGAAAACCATACATTTGTACGATTTCGCCTTCAGAGATGATCCCGCTGTATTATCAGCTGCAGTAATCTTCAGCTCATCCAAGACTTTGTCCATGTCTATGTATTTTTAATTTTAGTTTTTCAAATACCCCCTATAGAATGAAATTCTTCTTTTCCGGATTGCATCAGTATTTTTTCAATATTTTTATACAAATGATAGTTAACGCATCACTGTTATTCATTTCCAACTTTAACTGGACTATGAAAGACTTTTCTGAATTTCTCCTATCTTAAATTTCTACCTGCTCAGCCAATATTTCCCCTTTAGAGTTAGGTATTCTGCCTCTCGTCTAATAAATGTTAATTAATGCCGAAGTTTCGCGTTAATTTTGTTCGGTTTTTATTTTAAACACCTCATTTTATTTATTATTTATGATATTTTGTCTTGTTATTATCAAAGAAAAGACTTAGTGTGTAGTGTGCTGAGTGGTATATTCCTGTTACGAATCCGGCTGTTGCAAATACATTATTTAACCAGTCAGACCAATATGCAGATCCTTCGGGTGCTGACTCTGCCTCTGTAATGTGGGTATGTCACAACTGGTTGGTTAGAAACAGTCCAGTCTCTACAACGAGTATCAATCTCATTTATAAATGATTAACATTTTCAATATTTTTATTTGAAAAGAAAAGATATGTCCAGGACCGGGATGGTTCAGTTGATGGCTCAGTTGGTAGAGTCCCAGACTAGCGATCTGGAAGACCCGGGTTCGAGTCCCGGTCCTGGACATATCTTTTCTTTTCCAATAAAAATATTTAAAAATTAGTAACAAATAAAATAAAATAGATTAATATTTTGCTTTGTCATAATTAGGGAAGAGAGATAACTTAGTGTCTAGAGTGCTCAGTTGTATATTATTGTTACGAATCCAGGTGTTGTAGATGCATTATTCAGCCTTAGATCTGCAGATCCCTCCTGGTGCTCACTTTGCCTAAACTAGGTGCCCTTAATTAGGGTAAAACCAGGCGGTCTAGCGTTATCACTGGTAAAGCTCCTGCCTCCACAACCGTTGACTTGGAAACAGTACAGTTTCTAGCATATACTGAACCCAAGACCCTTCATTGGTTATAGTAGTACAGGTTTTATTTTATGATTATCATGATGATGATTTTCCGATCAAGGAGCAGTTTTAATACTGAATGCTAAGACCATTTTATTTAGTAAACTATTTATTATTCTTATTGGTAATAAGGAAGTAAAGGGATTTAGTGATCATTGCAATAAAATAGAACAATTAAATCTGATCTAAAGGAAGCTTCCAAATGATATTAAACAGACCAGAATAATCCATAACAAAAACTGAGTGATAAAATTTAATCATTTGAATACTTCGGGGTTTATTGCTTCCAGATAAATTGCCTTCATGCCTTTAGGTTGTATTCCCAAGATTCGAAAGGTGATAAGCAAGATGAATGAAAATAGGGATTTAATAGTGACTCGCGAGGTTATAAAATGTATTTTGATTTCATTTGATCTAGAGATATCATGAAACTCCTGAATCAAGAGGGAGTGAGAGAGAGAGAGAGAGAGAGAGAGAGAGAGAGAGAGAGAGAGAGAGAGTGAGTGGAGTGGCTATCTCTCTCATCTTTGCTCCATAGATTCTCTGTTTAGTGTTTTGGGTGAATACGAGGTTGTTTAATAATTATCTATAATTTGGGGTATTTTTTACTTTAAGTACACCAGTTAGATTTACTGTTTGAAAAGTAACTGTTATTAAATATTTAACGATCACCAGTTTATAAAAAAAAAACCCGTACCGTGAAGAATCTGGAGTTCAGTACATGGTAGTGACTGTACTGTTCTTTGACAACATTTGTCCAGGAGGTGATTTGTCCTTAATCACGCTCAACCGCCAGACCCCCCCCCTTATTTTGGGTACCGAATTTATAGAGGGTGGGTAAGCCACAGGAGGGTTCTTGGTCCCATAGGATCCATCTCCGGCTGCTAACGTACTAAATAAAAGTCTGCCACCAGCGGGAATTGAACGCAGGACCTTCAGCTCGACAACTCAGCGCTCTATCACTAAGCCACTCCGCTCCCCACTGTCTCATATTATCATATACTATTCATTAGCGATCCCCATAGTTCTTGAAAAGTAGCCAGTAATGATTAAAACAGTTACTTTCTAACCAATAAAAGTAACTTGTGTATCTAAATAAAAATAAGACCCATAATTTGTTTTGTTTATTTAATGTCACTTTATTCTGCTATGGCTAATCGGACGACGTTACAGTGTGAATCCTAAATTTTCCCTATCCTATGATTGGGATTTTTAACGAGTACCTGACATCGTTCAGGCTCGGTACCCCCGTTTAAAGTCCCTTCTGAAGGACCACATAACGGAGGATTTTTTACTCCCTTTAAAGGACCCATAATTCGACCTATGCTATTTATCTGGCAGGAGGAAGTCATCAGAAAATAAATTTGGTTCGGAAAAACCGCATTGTTTTTTTCATGTTTTGGACAAATAAATTATAGTTATGTACATAACAATAACTGCGATTCAAAATAGTTTTGACCAAGACTATGTGAACAAAAGCAGATATAAATCAAGTTTAGGAGAGAAGGAATGGGAAGATGGATGTTCTCTGTTCTTCGCTCGTATCTCATTTGTCACATCGCTCAGCCTCAACCGCTCACCATCATGTCTGTCTCAAGGACATGTCTGCAGTTATTAATTATTATTTATTGTAGTAAAACATGCTTAAAGGAAAAACAAAGCATGAATCATAATGGGTATTGATATTCATCTCTTGGTAGTAGATCCCTGCTCCAGAGGTTTCTCCTTGTCGGATTCTGTGGTGATGTGCCTGTCAGTAACGTTTTAGGCTACACCTACATTGGACCCGATTCGGTGCGACGTGATTCTACCACATACGATGATGGGGTGTATACATTATACATATTTTACTATACATTATAGTAAAATATAAATGTATTAAAAATAATTAATAAATAATCTTAATTTTATAAATTTAAAGAACCAAATGTTATAACTCTCGATATATTTCAGTCATTTAGTTTGCTAGCGACGTCTCATCGTATCGCACCGGATCCAATGTAGGTGTAGCCTTAGGTGTAAAATCATGTAGATGAGCAAAATAATAAAAAAGGATAATGAAAAGAGTATGTTTAAAATATATATAGAGTTATTTACGTTTTTCTATAATGTAGCATTGGTCTCGGTGTGGTTACTGATCTTGGTTTACTCAATAATTAAATGTTGTACAACATAAAGGATAGAAATTCATAGGATTTTGTTACATGTTGACATTTCAGATTTCAACCTTCAGACATCGATATCGGAAATAAGAGTACTACGGGGCCGAAATGGTTAGATAATGCGATGTGAAGGTCCTCCTCTCGTGTTCTGGTTAGGCGAAGGACGGTGAAGCAATGGAGTATTGAGTGTACAAAAGAACTACAAGGATTCTTATGATAGGTCTAGGTTAGGTTGTCATACGATCTGGGAACACAAAGGGGAATCATAAAAGTTAAGAGACAGATAAAAAAAGTATATATAATCGTATTACAAAAAATCTGTAACACTTCAACCCATGGTCTTGGGTTCAGTACGTGGTAGAGACTTTACAGTTTTTTGAAAACTGTTGTGCAGGGAGGATCACGCTCAACCGCTAGATTTTCCCCTATGTTGGGTAACCCACTTTACAGAGTAATACAATTTTTAAATTAATTGTAAGGAATATAATTGTAATACACTTTACTTCCGGGTGAGCTCCAGGAGATGGAATCCATCCCACAATTAAAGATAAATACTTTGTAAAGGCTGGTTGGGCCTCAGAATAGTCTGCAAATCCCACATTACATATCTATATATATATATATATATATATATATATATATATATATATATATATATCGGAAATAGTAGTATCAGTTTTGAGTTAAAAGAGTTAACATTCTCTCAGTCGATGAATGAATGATGTACACTTGTGTGTGTGTTTATGTATGTATATATTAATATATATACACTCATTGTGTGGGATATAAAACACGTACATATGTATTAATATCATCTAGTTAGATATTTTTAAAAATAGAGGAAATAAGTGTAAATCACTGATAGTATTGGTTGAATTTTTCTTCATAATTTTTGTTTTTTGCTTGGCATAACTTTGATGTATATGTAAATATAAATTGTTTTTCTTATATAATTATTGTTAACTTATTTTAATGTTATTATTTCTCTTTTTCTAATGTTTTTTATATATTGATATAGGAGGTAATTCGCATATTTTTTTCATAATTTTTTTTTATCATTCTTTCTCACTTAGTTAAATTACTTGTAATAATTAATTAAATGTAATTATTTTACACTCAAGGCATAATAGCTTACTCTATCTGTATTGTTATTCTAAAGGGACTTGTCCCAGAATAAATAAAGACATTATTATTATTAATATTATATGGCTGGTAACAGATTAAATAAAAGTCTGCCGAGCTGTGGGATCTGAACACAGTGCTCTACAACTGAGCTACTCCACTCCCCAAATCATTATCATATAATAAGTACTAATAAATAAATTATTTATTTAAATATTTTACTAAGACATGGATGGATACGGATTGAAATATAAATGAAATTTATGAAAAACTAATATCAAAATACATGAATAATATACAAACAAATTAATTGATTCGATAATTGAATGATCGTATACACAAAAAAGATGGCTAGAAATATTGCATGAATCTCGAAAATGATGATTTTTATATTATTTTTACAGTCGTCAATACAATAGAGTTAAATAAAATAAATTAATAAATAATATATATTAAATAAATATAATATTAAAATTATATAGAAGAAATTTATTGTATAAACTAGAGGGTACTAAGTGTAGTAGTTAAGAGTACTAGCGGTAACCCTCATAGTAGCCATTGTATAATTCTTCAAATCACTAGAACTCCCATAGTTGTATCATTGTTACATTGTAATGTCTTCTTTATCTTTTTATCTGAGTACAATTTTCGTTTTCTAGATCGGGACTCTGTAATATACTACATCGTACAACTACAGTCTTTTGTATTGATTACATGTCCGAAACTATTTTATTTTCGTAGATGGATTAAGAATTGGTCATCGTGTTAGTAATATTAACTAATTAGTATACTGGAGCGAGCTACCTCATCCAGTCTCTGTAGTGTCGGTATCCTTATTAGGGAGGAAAGTCTGGGAGCTGAGCCTGAATTCTAACAAACGACCTCCCTGTACATCCGTTGACTTAGAAACAGTACAGATGTACTGAACCCAAGATCCTTCGTGGGTTGTAAAGGTATTCATTTTTCCTAAGCTTCCTTACATTATTACATTGCAGTTCATCCTACAATGCGCATCCTAAATATATTTTAATACCTCTTACCTGTGATGTTTGACCTTTTAATTTAATTGTTTTCTATCATAACAGAATATCGGGTAATTCAATGAGTGGAGTGCTGATTTCAGATTCCAGATTGTGGCAGATATATTATTTAGTCTCATGGAGGTAAAACCTGAAGGTTGAACGTCTTCTCGACCAAATCACCTCCCTGCATACCCAATGTTTCAGTAACTGTACAGTCTCTGGCATGTAATGAATCTAAAACCTTTTACGGGTTATAATTGAACAATTTTTTGCCCTTATAACATTGAAGTTGCTCAAAAACCATGTTTGTATGTTACATATCCTTTTTTGAAACATTTACGGTGTTGCTATATAATGTGGAAATAGACCCACAAAACATTGGCCTGCTTCGATCTAGTTAAAATGATAAGGTTCATCTTACAAGCGAGTCAGTTGAACCGGATAGCTCCCAGGGAATTAAGAATATTTATTGGCCATAAAGGCTTAATCTTAGATCATCCACAAAGATATCTCTGAGTCGAATCTCTTCTCCTTCAAAATTATATCTAAAAATGGGATTTAAGGCGGTGTATATTTTTTATATCGTATTAATAGCAGTACAAATTTTATCTAACTGCTGTAATAACTTTATGATAATAGGTCGAAGATTCCTAAAATCTTAATACATTCCTAAAATGTAATAAATATTTTTTAATTATTTAACAGGGCGATGTTTGTAGGTTATTTAATGCATTTGCTGTCCTTATTTTCGGTTGACAGTTATTGCTTATTTTGCTTTTCTTATATTCTAATATGCTATGATGATCCGTTTTGAACTTCTCTGATTATTATAAACATAATAAATTTTGTAATATTTTTACATTTTCATTTTTGTAAATAAATGTATTCATATTATTCAATCAAATATATAAATAATTGTCCATTACCTTGTGTTACTATACATTAAACGAAGAGTACAATGGATCTTTTTCATCTATATTACAACTTTAGTTCAGTACATTCAGTTTTATGACTAAAAAGTCAATTACAAAAGATAGAATTTATTTTATTACTATATTATGTTTTGTATAAAAAAGTTATAAAAATACGGCTTAAACGTTTTTTGTTTTTTTTCCTCGTTTATAAAAAATAATTATTTACTTATGCTATACAAAAAGTATCGTAAACTTCCTATCTATTTAAATGTCCAGGAAAAAATAAAGACCTCTAATCTTCGCTCATTTTCATACGTTGTATAGTTTTTTTTTAATGGTATTGATATACAATATTTTTACAATGTACACAATATTTGTACAAAATATACATATATTCCATTATTGGCCATTTGGTAAAATTAAAAAAAAAAAACCTGTACCATCTGAAGCCATGATGAAAGGTTCTGGGTTCAGTACACGAGCACAGAGATTGTAACTGATTCTTTAAGTCTAAGTCGAGGGTTGTGTAGTATAGATAATCGCCCGAGATGACGACCAACCACCAGGTTTCCCCTCCAATTAAGAGTACCCACTTTGCAGAGACTGATTGAGCCCCAGTCTACAGTCTGGATATATGGTTTTAACAGAAAGAATAATCGATCTATCACAGCCACATTTGATTCCGGTATCTCAGTGCTTTATCTACAGCACCTCCATCAAATATTTAATATTAAATAACTCGTAGAGACAGCTGTTTGACCAGCTGATGTAAACTGAGATATTAATTTCATGTTACATTGATTTTCGTGTAAAAAAATAACTGATCTAGGTATTTCTAACTCCCATTTTCTCCAGTTTTTCTCAGCCACAGAACCCCTGACTAAAATATCATGTATATGTATAAAGATAGACAAGAATGGTTACATGATAGGGTGTGGACAATGCAAGCACGGATGTTTTCCTTACTTGGTTCTATCATGTTGTGATCAGCCAGCCAGTCGTCACTCATCCAATAGTACTCTGTCACACACGCGAGCAAGGCACGGAAACATGGTCATGCCAAATCACACATGAAAAACATTAATCTACATTTACAATATCGTAATATCTAATGATTTATGATTTCAAATCTACTTAACAAGTTAATAAATATGATGGTATTATTGTAAAATGCAACAAAAAATCTTAAGCAAAGAAAAGACTGAATTAGTCAAGGCAACTGCCTAGTTATACACACACACACATATATATATAGACCATATACTGCATATAAGTGATTTTTAAGTCACTGATTGGTCGCAAAAGACACTGAGTGGGGTTATAATTATTAGTTTGGCTGCAAATTACGGATAAAAGCGTATTGATTGATTGTTATTACTAGTTCGGCATATCACAAAAAAAAGTATAATAAACCTATACTATTACTGGAATCACAGTACTGTACACAGTCCGGGATCAATACATCATTAGAGATTGTACTGATTCTAGGACAACGGCTGTGCAGATAGGGCCATGCTCAAACGCTAGGTTTTTGTCCCAATTAAGGTTACCTTTAATTGTGTGATTGTAGATCCCACATGGTCCATCCTTGACTGTTAACAGATTAAATAATGTATCTGCCACTGCTGTATTTGTACCTTGGACCTTCAGCTAAATAAGCCAGCACTCCATATAATGAGCTACCCCGCTCTCAATTCCTGTGATGAAGGAGTTAATATGGAAATTAAGGATTGGGTGAATAAATGTACATTAACAATTGAGATAGATTATTGTTGAGCAGAGGTCGGTGGTTTCGGGATCGAGCCTTCGGGTTCGCTAAGCCTTATTACTATTTGTTTTTACTTAAGCTTCCCCACCTCTAGTCTTGTCACCTTCCTTTGATTCACTACGATAATTGGAGAATGTGGTTGTGGAGTGCTGACTGTTTGATCTCATTTAGGATTTTATTAACTTAATTATTTATTTATTTCTCTTTCTGTCCTGATGATACTTAAACTAGCTATATATCTTCAAGTATTCTGTTCTTCAATTGGTTTTTAAATTTAAAGCTTCTTGTATTTGATAATAAGATGTCTGATGTCAAATTTTATGAATTTGATCGTTTCTAATCACTTCCTACAATAGTTATTTATTTGACAAGTGAGGAAAGTGCCACTTCGACACGAGTCGAAGGCGAGTCTGGTAATTAAACGAGAGCGTTCGTTATAAGCGATTTTCTCACGTGTTAAATATTACATTTTTCTAGCAACCATTTAAAATTTAATAAATTAAAGGTGAGACTTTAGATTTGTCAAAAACTACCCTAGCGCTATCTCTTACAATTTTCTATTACTAACCATGCAAATTATAACTCACGGACGGTTTACTCATTGAAACATTTATTTATTATTATTTATAAAAATAATATTCTGATAACACATACAAAAATAAAATAAAGGTATATTATTATATCTTGATTTTTATTTCAGCCTGTTCTTCTATGAACGGAGGAGTAAATTCTATGAATTCATCACTATCTATTTCCATTTTTTAATTTGTTTGTGATCTGATCACTGTTTTAATGCTAGATCTCCAAATTTCTGATGTGCGAAGATTCTAATACATTTAAGGTGATATTAAATATTTCTATAAAATCGCTTCAAACTAAATAAAATCTATCTTGAATTAAATATAGTTTTAACATTTTAGGAATATAAAATGAATAATATTATGATACCGCCATTTAACATTTAAAATGGTGCAAACATTTAACAGAGTGCTGATTGTCAAATTCAATCTTGGTGGCTGTTACTTTCCCTCACTATTGGGGGAAGTGGGACTTTCCACACCAGTTTTAGTTGAGTAATGGATAGCATTACTCAATGGTTGCAGCAAAATATATCTTCGTTCGATTCATATGAAATGTCCATTTTTCCTCCTTCAATTTCACGAATCGGCCAGCAGTCCTTATCCTTGATATGCCTATCCAGCTCCTCTTTTATTTGCTTCACATATCCACCTATAACCTTGTAGCTTAAAACTTTATCAAAGAGTTTTTTGTTGACTCTCCCATTGTTCATTCTGCACATGGTCAAAAGAACCTCAGTCTCCTAATTGTCCATTTTTTTTATTTCTAAAATTCAAAGTGGAATTAGTGGACTTCTTTAGTTTACTATGTTTATGTTTACAGATTGTAATGAATTATTATTAGTCCTCTCGTTTTTTTATAATATTTACAACCACTACAGTTGAACACGACCGTGAAAACCCCACATTTTTCGTATATTTTTTTTAATGATTTTATTCTTGGACCCTCGGCAGCCCAAGCTCCAAGAAACATTACCACCGCGTTCAAAAAAAGGTGTTGTAACGCACGGAGCACTCCCTGTTGGTTTGAGAGACTTTCAGCTTGTGGCACAGATCAATTCTTAAATAAAAATTACCCAGTATTAAGTATTGAATATTAAGTATTAAGTTAGCCAATATGATGCTTTGTTCCAATATGGCGAGAAGTGAAGAAAGCTAACGATCTTGCAAAGGGGGTCAAGTAGGCGATGGGACTTTGAATAATAACTGGGGTTAGCCTTCGAGGGATTTCCTCTCCGGCCTCTAATACCCCGGCCTCTAATACCCTGGCCTCTAATACCCCGGCCTCTTCGTGATTTTATTAATAAGAGTCGATCCCGGTTTGAAAATCAAGGCTTTAGCCAATCCTTTGTTATTTCTTATAGCGTAGGTTTAAATTTAATTTAGTAAATTGGATATAATTATTTAATAGATAGACCTTGTGGTATCTGTAGATCCTCTATAAACTGGGTACCCTTAATCTAGAGTAAACATATCACTTACCTTTTTTCCTAGAAACACGACAGACTCTACCGTATACGGAGCTCAAAACAAAAGGTGTGGGATTTAGAACGTGGTGGAGACTATAATATTTCTTGGAACAAAACAGGGAGGTGATTTGTCCGAGATCACCCCCAATTTTGGGTGTCCACCCACCACCCAGGAATTGGGTACCTTAAATATACTATCATATACTAGAATGTTTCAGTAAATAAAATACAGTAATAGCAAGTAAAATAGGGGAACACTTTCTCAGCTTTTTCAAAATATTAAAAATCATATAATTCACTAATGAACAAAAAAACCCTTTATTCCAGTCAGATAAATCTTGTTAAAAACATTAACGAAGGATTAAAAAATACGTTTCGACAAATTCATTTGTCATTTTCAATTCTTGTTCTTCGTAGCTTCTTTAAAATTCATAAGTAAAAACATCACTTGAGGTCAAAACGGATCTAAAATCTATTTTACAATAAAGTCCTGGAAGTTAACCTTCTTCCTTGGTCAAATGTACAAGTTTTTTTCTTCTGTTTTGTTTTTTATTACGATTCGTTCGATTTCTTTTAATCAATTTAGTTAATTAAAATTCGAAATTTGAACTTTTGTTTAAGTTAAATAAGATTTTCTTAAATAAAAAAACCTGTACCACTACAAACCCTGAAGGGTCTTAGTTTCAGTTATGAGTAGATTGTACTGTTTTTTAAGACAACGGTTGTGAAGAAAGATGAATGATTCTAGATCCTTAACTCCCTTCATAGAGGCTGGGTGAGCCCCAGGAGGATTCCCGATCCCAAAGGATCAACCCCCGGCTGCTAACAGCCTGATTTAAGCCCTGCCCACGGCAACCCAGCGCCCTACCAATGTGCCACTCCGCTCCCTTAATTAAATAAAGATTTGAGATAATTGATGAGTTTATGTTCATTTCGACTGACACGTTTGAGCTAAAAGGTCCTTCTTAATAAAACAAATCGGCACACAATTAATAATAATCTCTACTCATCATCGTGATGGATTTTCTATTGACTCCTCTTACAATAATTAGGTTTTCCTCTTGAACTGATCGGCATCAATATTATATTGTGCTTATTAGGTATGCATTAAATAGCGGAGACTATTATAGAGCCGGTTCATCCAAATTACTCCAGACGTCAATATCATCGGAGTAGGGATGTCTGTTAACTGCTTTTAAGATATTGGTATATCTCAAACACTGTTTGACAAGCCATTGAGATAGCCAATTCTTGCGGCACTAAGTTGAGGCTTTTATTTTTTTTTATTTCTACTGTTTTTATTTACGAAGTATGTGCTAATATATAAATATATTAAAAGATAATAATTACGTGTTGTATGAATGAATTAGCGAGTAATTTGTAAACAAATTTGAGAGTAAAGAAAAACTAGTTAGATTGTGTTGAATGAGTTCGGCAATGCTATGTCATCTAATTTTGCTGCTATAAAGCCACAAAATATTTTTTTAAATGTGGTAGAGACTTTACCCTTTCTTACAACAGTTGTAAAGGGAGATGATGATTTATCCTACATCACGCAGAACCTACAGATTTTTTATCTATATTAGATACGCACGCTCTGGAGACTGAGTGAGGACCAGGAGGTTTCTAGATCCCACAGGATCCATCTCACTAATGATTAAATCAAAGTCTGCCTGCGAATTGTGAAATAGGGGATGATTTAATATAATTGATTTAATTTGAAATAAATAATAAACATATGTTTTATTGAACTAATTTTAATTGTTTGATAAAAATATGATAAAATGCCAAGAAAACGTAAGAATGGAAACTGAGCAAGTCACTTCATACCCAATAGAATTTCTCAGCTCTTTGGAGCTATCAGAGGACCTTCTCATAAATTAAGATTAAAAAAGGGTGTTCCGGTACTTCTAATGAGAAATCTTGATGCGCCTAAACTGTGCAATGGTACGCGTTTACAAGTTTCTAATTTGGGTCGAAATATTATTGAGGGTGTTATAATTAGCGACAAATTCAAAGGAGACAGTGTTTTGATATCAAGAATACCAATACTTGGCATACGTTTTCTTGGCTCCTGAGGTCCACCCAGCCTCTATAAAATATTATAAAAATAGTGTACCCACAATAAGGGGGGAAAACCTGGCGGTTGAGCGTGACCTAGGACATGTCACCTCCTTGCAGAACCGTTGTCCATGAAACAGTACAGTCTCAACCATGTACTAAACCCCCAGGCCCGTCCACAGGTTGTAGTGGTACAGGTTTTTTTCTTATCATTAAAATAAAAACTATAAATAACTTTAACTAATTTTGTTGTTTTATTTTACACTCTGAATCTACGCGGACAACGTCGCGGGTAAAAGCTAATTATTTTATATTGATTTCTTTAGTTTGATGCTTTTAATTCTAATTCTATTGTAAATACTTAGAGATTAATAAAATTAGTTATTGAATTATTAAAACCAACTTACATGCTCAATTAAATTTATTAGCCATCAATAATAAATGTTATCACGTATGTATTTTATTATTGCATTGGATTGATCTTTACTACACGTACATCATTACAATTCCACACGACACCCTAATTGATTAATGCTTGAAGTGTATGTCATATATGTAAGGCAGGCGTGTGGCGAGAAGGCACGAAGATGCTCAGATAGACGTGCCTATGTACGACCTGAATATATAAAATCTTACGGGAATACAATAGCCATACATACATACACGTTCGAATGTGTTCCGGGGCTTCTTAATACATAATTAAATTACGTTATTCGTAAATTGACATCAAATGGAAATAATAACATTTTTATTACTTTATTATTTATAGTGATCTCTGAATTTCTCAAGAATACGGTAAAGTTTGACCTATGTCTGAAGTTGTCAATAAACAATTCAACGAGAATAAAAAAATATAAGACTTCAAGAAAGAAAAAAAAACATTATCTTATAATCCGGATTTTTCGGGAGATTATATGTGAATGTAGAATAAAGCACCCCTAGTTTTTTTAACCATAAAATGAAGGTTATCGGTCATAACTCTATTCCTTCATTAAAATTATTTTTTACTTTTAAGTTTTGTTTTCAATTAAAACGAGTTTTTTAACATTCTAAACTAATATTTTGTTCGACTAGCTGAAAAGCATGTATTTTCATTTTTCAAAGTATATTTTTTGTTCTTCAAAAATATACATAATTCCAATAGTCAAATTCTTGTCTCAATGATAAAGTCAAGTATGCCTTTGTACATGCTTTGTTACTTGGCACAAGACATTATCTTGTCTTCGGATATGAAAAATCTCTAATCTTGAAGATCCTGTTAAGATAATTTATTAAACTAATTAATTAATTTATTAAATTATTGTATTATCATTGGCCCATCAGAAGCTTGCAAAGTTTTAATTTAGTTAGATGTTTTGAAAAAGGCCGAAAATCGAGTTCACAGATTCCGTTATATACTCGTACATACCGAAGATAATAAAAGCATGTTAAAAAATAATACATACCAGTAAAAATAATATAAAGTATTTTAATACTAAACAGAATTAACACATAACTGTTTTAATAAATAAATAAATTCTTATTTTGAAAATTGAATTGTGTCCGTTCGTTGTGGGTCAGCGCGAACTTATCAAGTTTGGACTTCAGTTTAATTGCTTTAAACGATGGACGTCTGTGAACTCATTAATTTGCCAAACCAGTCACCTGAGAAGGCTCTGTTATTAAGCATGCTGACATCCCTGATGGTATTTATATATAATGGAAAGCCGGTTCGCTTGTAGCTTTGAGCTTAG
>CAXKTH010000069.1:0-42955 GCA_964056705.1 Troilus luridus
AAAATTTTTCAGAAAAAAAGGTCTTTGAGTGCATCCAAATTAGCCACGGAACTATCCTAACGCTTAGGTAAGCCAGTTAAAGTCAAGAAGAAAGGTGTGACATTTTTATTGTTAGTTGAAATTATTTATTCATTTTTGTTTATTAGTTTTTAAATAATGAAAGTTAAATATTTGTATTACATTGATTGTATAAATAAATAAATTTAAATTGATATTGTTACGGTCAGAGCGGGAAGTAGGACCGGCTTCTGATCTGCCTAGAGCGGATTAGGCAAACAATGGGATTAAGCGGGAGGGATTATAGAATGGCGTAGAGCCTTCTAGATCGGTCTAGGTGGTCCTCGTCCGTGTTCCGAGTAATGCCCCACCACGACCTACCTTGCCTATATAAAAAGGACAGCGTTTTCGGCCGCGGCAGTAGTAATAAGACGAGTCTGTAATAAGCCAGTGAGTAGCAGTCGTTAACTAGTGGCAGTGTGTGTGAGTTAGTTAGTATTAGTATCAGTCTGTAATAAGTGCTTAGTGAGCAACAGTGACAATTAGTGACCGTGTAATAAGTGTAATAAACTGTGTGGCAGTTTGTCATATTTGAAGAGTCTTACGGTCGGTGGACTTTAGTTAGCGAACTGTAAGTGTTAATTTGTAATTGTAAACTATAGTGTAATATTATTGTATTTGTACAAATTTATATAAATAGTTTAGTTACTTAGTATAAACAATATCTTATATTATTTGTATATTATCTTAGAAATTAGATAACATTTAGTAGAATATTATTATTGTATATTGATATTAGTTTAATAATTTAACTGTTTTAAATAATCTCATTGTATTCTTGTTAATTTGTTAATAAATATTAGATTCTTGAATTAAGTAATAGTTTAGTCCATTTTACACCCAGTAGCCCGTAACAAATTGGTGTCAGAAGTGGGATTTTGTGTAATTGTTGTTATTTTGTCTTGCATTTTGTAATAATTGGGCTACTGTTTGAAAAATGGCTTCTCAAAGTCTTAAATTGATGGATTTAAAAGTTGCGGATTTAAAACGGGAATTAGAAGAACGTGATCTGGATTCTTCCGGAAATAAAAATGTACTGCAACATCGCTTGCGTCAATTTTTTGTAGAGTTAGGGGAAAATCCAGATGACGTTCTGTTTGAAACTGATTTGAGCAAGTTGTCTGCAACTTTTAAAAATGAATTAAGCAGTGTTAAAAGTGAATTAGGCAATGTAGAAAATAAGCTAGGTAATGAGTTAAGCACTGTTAAAAATGAGCTAGGTAATGAGTTAAGCACTGTTAAAAATGATTTAATGGATACATTAGAGTCTAAGTTAGGCACATTAGAATCTAAGTTAATGGAAAATGTGGATAATAAAGTAGCTGATGTAGAATCTAGGTTAGGAGAAAAATTAAATTCAATTGAAAGCAAACTTAGGCAAAGAGTGGAAGCTATAGAGGGACTTATGAGCAACCCACCGACGAACAACACTGACCGTTTCCCCGAGGTCAGTCTTCATAAAACTATTCTGCCCGCCAATAATGGGACGCCACCAGCTCACAACACCATTCCAGTATTCGACGGAAAGACGCCGTGGGAGGACTACATGACTCTCTTCGAGACAGCGGCTTCGATCCACGGGTGGTCACAGGAGACCCAAGCTTCAGCGTTGTGCCTGGCCTTGCGTGGAGACGCCTTGAGAGTGCTGCAGGGAATGCCCATGTCGGAGCGGTCTAACTACGGGAAGCTGATTAGAAGGCTGGAGATGCGTTTCGGCCACCGCCACATGGACCAGCTATATCGCTCACAGCTAAGGAACAGGGTCCAGAAGGACAACGAGACGCTGCAGGAATTTGAAGCGGATATTGCCCGGCTGGTGAGGAACGCCTACCCATCGGTCACCGACTATGTCTACGAGAGTTTGGCTGTCGACAAATTCCTGGATGGACTTCGGGACCCAGAGACACAACAAGCAGTGAAGCTCGCCCGCCCGAAAACGTTGGGAGACGCATTATCTCAGGCCATGGAGTTTGAAGCTGTTAGACAGTCTGTACGGGGCCATGCGCGAGTTCGAGCAGCAGAAGCGGAACCTAATGTGGTCCCTAGCATCGAAGACATTGTGACGAAAGTGTTGAATGCCCTCAGGACCCATAAGAAGGAGATACGCTGTTGGGGCTTCGGCCAGCTTGGACATCCTAGAAGCAAATGTCCAACCCGTAACGTCAAAGCCCCCAGGAAGACCATCAGAGTTGCGTCGATAGGAAGCAGAACGAACAGTTTCTACGTTGATGGGATGGTGAACGGGCAGCTGCGAAGTCTTCTAGTGGATACCGGAACGAGCATGACGATCTTGAACTCGAAGACACTTCCAGCTGAGAAGATCATACCGACCACTTGGGCATTACGGACTGCAACGGGACAGCCAGCCAAGGTCTACGGGGAGACAGATGCCACCTTCCACATCGGGGGGCAACATCTGAAGCACCTCGCTCTCGTGGCAGATATAGATGAGGACGTCATACTGGGTATGGACTTTATGATCACATACGGGATCAAGCTGGATATGTCGAGAGGTGTGATGACGCTAGGAGACGAGGAAGTCATACTTCGGCAGGAAAAGGACTTCTGCGCACGAGTGCTGCTACCAGAAGACACCACTTTACCGGCACGGAGCCAAATCGTGACGCATGGGACGGTCGAAGGCCATCTACCCCCGGGTCAATGTGCACTACTCGAACCTGGAAGGCACGAAGAACAAGAGGTTGGACGCGGCGTACTGGTTGCTAGGTCTCTCATCAAGATCGGACCTACCACTCCAATTCGGCTAATGAACCTGAACAGCTTCCAGGTAACGCTGAAGAAAGGAACACCGGTCGGGGAGTGTACCACCGCTACCTCAGTGGTTCGTCAGCTGCAACGTCATCCCACCGAGCTTCGAGGGCTCCCAGAGGAACTAAAAGGATTTGTGGATGAATCATGTCGCGACCTTTCACCTGAACAGAGCGAGGAGGTGAAAAACATGATTACCCGATGGCATGACGTCTTCGAGATCGGACCAGGACCACGGGGCAGAACGGATATCGTCCAGCACAAGATTGACACTGGGGATGCGAAGCCCATCCGACAGGTTCCGCGGAGGCTGCCGTTAGCCAAACGGGAGGACGCCGAGGAGATTATAAAGGAGATGGCGGCTGACAGTGTCATTGAGCCTTCGAGTAGCCCCTGGATGTCTCCTGTTGTATTGGTGAAGAAGAAAGACGGCACAACGAGGTTCTGCGTAGACTACCGTCTTCTGAACAATGTCACCAAGAAGGACAGCTATCCGCTTCCCAGGATTGACGATACGCTGGACACCCTGGAGGGGTGTAAACTCTTCTCTACTTTGGATCTCCGCAGTGGATATTGGCAGGTTGGATTGGCACCTGAGGATAAAGAGAAGACGGCGTTTTCAATTGGCACTGGGCTCTGGCAGTTTACAGTAATGCCATTCGGGCTTTGCAATGCTCCTGCCACATTCGAGAGGCTGATGGAAAACGTGTTAAGAGGTCTCTCTTGGGAGGTATGCCTGGTATACCTAGACGACATTATTGTACTGGGAAAGTCCTTTGCTCACCATCTGAAGAATCTGGAGAAGGTCTTCGAACGACTGCGTGCAGCAAACCTAAAGTTGAACCCGAAGAAGTGTAATCTCTTCCGAAGGCAAGTCAACTACCTGGGGCATATTGTGTCAGACAACGGAGTTGCTGTTGACCCAGAGAAGATAGCAGCGATCACCGACTGGCCAGTACCTCGAGATAAGCACCAGGTGAGGAGTTTCCTCGGGCTCTGCACCTATTACCGGAGGTACGTGAAAGGATTCGCTAACATCGCAAAACCTCTTACCAGGCTAACCGAAGAGAAAAGGTCTTTCCATTGGGATCACGAGTGCCAGGCATCCTTCGAGGAGCTGAAGAGCAAATTGAGTAGTGCTCCTATTCTGAGCTATCCACGTCCCGAGGGCAAGTTCATACTTGACACAGATGCCAGCAACATCGCCATTGGAAGTGTCCTCTCTCAGCTCCAAGACGGAGAAGAAAGGGTGATTGGATATTTCAGCAAAGCACTCTCAGCTCCGGAACGCAACTACTGTGTCACAAGGAAAGAGCTCCTGGCAGTAGTAAAATCCATAGAGCACTTCCATAAATATCTATACGGAAGAAGGTTCCTGCTGAGAACGGACCACGCGGCTCTTATGTGGCTGCTGCGATTCAAGTCACCGGAGGGACAAGTGGCGAGGTGGATCGAGCGCCTTCAAGAGTACGACTTTGAATCTGCTCATCGTTCTGGAACGAGCCACAGGAATGCGGATGAGCTGTCAAGAAGACCATGTGAAGATGAAGAATGCAGGCATTGTTCCCGACAAGAAGAGAAGCAGGGAACAGTATTGAGGACTACAGTTGTCATCGACAGTTGGCAAGATGCAGAGGTGTCAAAGGAACAGGACGAGGACCCGGACTTGAAACAAATAAAGGAATGGAAAATATCGGGGCGAGGTAGACCGACCTGGCAAGATGTTGCTCCAATGTCGAAGAATGTAAAAACGTACTGGGCCCAATGGAACTCCATTTTAATGGACAACGGGCTGCTGAAACGGGCATTGGAGAACGCGGAAGGAGATCAGCGTAGGCTACAGCTCATCGTTCCAAGGAATAAAGTGCCCGAAGTGCTTAGGGAACTACATGACGGTGTAACTGGCGGCCATCTTGGAGTTCACCGGACATTGGAAAAAGTTCGTGAACGCTTTTACTGGGCAAACCTTAAGGACGATGTGTTGGACTGGTGCAGGCGTTGTGCGTCTTGTGCGGCTTCTAACGGGCCAACAAGAAGAAAGAGGGCCCCTATGAGGAAGTACAACGTGGGAGCACCGTTCGAGAGGATAGCAATCGACATCGCTGGCCCTTTCCCTGTGACGGACGAAGGCAACCGATATATTCTCGTGGCCATGGACTACTTTTCTAAGTGGGTGGAAGCGTATGCCCTTCCGAATCAAGAGGCAGTCACCGTTGCAGACGTACTTGTGAAGCAGCTCATCAGCCGATTTGGAGTACCCATGGAACTTCACGCTGACCAGGGAAGAAACTTTGAGTCTGCAGTCTTCTCCGGGATGTGCGAAGCACTGGGAATACGGAAAACCAGGACGACACCTCTTCACCCTCAATCGGATGGCATGGTGGAGCGCATGAACAGGACAATGGGTCGATATTTGTCTAAAGTGGTCTCCGAGCATCAGCGAGACTGGGACCAGTATCTTCACTTGTTCTTGTTAGCCTACCGGAGTTCAGTCCATGAAGCAACGGGGCAGACCCCCGCAAATGTGGTCTTCGGCCGAGAACTTCGTTTGCCTTGTGATCTGAAATTCGGGTTCAAGCCAGACGAGGAAGTTAACGGAGAGGAATACGTCACGAATCTACGGAAGCGGATGGATAATATCCACGAAAAGGTTCGTGCAAACATCCAGGGAGCCAGTGACAGAATGAAGGAGCGTTACGACATCAGGGCAGAGAAAGGTGGATTCCAACCTGGAGATTTGGTCTGGCTACATGATCCTCGAAGAAGGCGAGGCTACTCACCTAAACTTCAGAACTCCTGGGATGGCCCGTTTGAGATCATCAATAGGATAAACGACGTCATCTATAGGATCAGAAAGCAGCCAAAAGGAAAACCCAGGGTAGTCCATTTTAATAGACTGGCCCCATACAAAGGAGACCATGGCCCGACAAAAGACCAGCAAGTCAGGTATCTCAACAACGTGGAGACCAGTAAGGTATCAGTTGCACAACCTAAGGTACAAGGTCCCCGTGGAGTAACTCAGACAGTATACAGAGATATCTTCTCGTTACCCGCGGACTATTCTCTGGCCCATTGTGTCGCCGAAGATCTGAGGACTTCCCGAGGGATTGCAACGGTCTTCAGGAAGAAGTTTGGTGGTACTACGGAACTAGAACGCCAAGGACCAAGCGTGGGGAAAGCACTCCACCACACATACGAAGGACGACATCTGATGCCCTGCGGCGAAGCCTCGACGACCTGCGGAGTAAGCTTCTGAGACTGCGTGTCACCAAGCTCGCGATCCCTAAGTTGGGCTGTGGATATGACGGCCTGGAGTGGAAGGTTGTCAGGAACATGCTTGAAGAGATATTCGCCAACTCTGGGGTCGCCATATTGGTGTGCACGTTCAACCCCTGGAAAGGAAATGCGTCTCCATCGAGGGAAGCTCATGACCGCCCGATTTCTCCGGACTATGCTCTGGGGCAGAGCACTTTTAAGGAGGGGGCAGTGTTACGGTCAGAGCGGGAAGTAGGACCGGCTTCTGATCTGCCTAGAGCGGATTAGGCAAACAATGGGATTAAGCGGGAGGGATTATAGAATGGCGTAGAGCCTTCTAGATCGGTCTAGGTGGTCCTCGTCCGTGTTCCGAGTAATGCCCCACCACGACCTACCTTGCCTATATAAAAAGGACAGCGTTTTCGGCCGCGGCAGTAGTAATAAGACGAGTCTGTAATAAGCCAGTGAGTAGCAGTCGTTAACTAGTGGCAGTGTGTGTGAGTTAGTTAGTATTAGTATCAGTCTGTAATAAGTGCTTAGTGAGCAACAGTGACAATTAGTGACCGTGTAATAAGTGTAATAAACTGTGTGGCAGTTTGTCATATTTGAAGAGTCTTACGGTCGGTGGACTTTAGTTAGCGAACTGTAAGTGTTAATTTGTAATTGTAAACTATAGTGTAATATTATTGTATTTGTACAAATTTATATAAATAGTTTAGTTACTTAGTATAAACAATATCTTATATTATTTGTATATTATCTTAGAAATTAGATAACATTTAGTAGAATATTATTATTGTATATTGATATTAGTTTAATAATTTAACTGTTTTAAATAATCTCATTGTATTCTTGTTAATTTGTTAATAAATATTAGATTCTTGAATTAAGTAATAGTTTAGTCCATTTTACACCCAGTAACCCGTAACAATATTATAAATAAAAGTTTCATTTTCTGTAACCATTCAATTTTTTCTCTTTTTTTCTTTTATTCCACAGGATTTATCAATTCCGTACAATGTATCGAATTAATTATGAGTAATTTTATAGTTACCATCATAAATCGAGTATATTGAATCTAGGATCCAATCATTTTTGTTTAAGTATCTGGAACAATAGCAGCGCTATTTAATGTTCAATGAAGAAATTACGTAATATTTCGCTTCTTGTATAATATCTCCTGTTTGATTAATCAACGTTAGATATTAAATAAATAAATTAGATAAAGTTAGAGTATATATAAGATGGTTTTAACGTTTGTTATTAAGACCCAACTTATATTCGAATGATTAAATTAACTTTAGTTTGTCAATTAGAATACATACTAAGAAGCCATTACATGTTTTTCTGCTTTGATCATTGGACTCATAAGGTCTGTGCAGGTTTCTAAGCAGTACATTGTTCTCAGTATGGGTGAAGCTCTGAGCCGATGGATATTGAAATGATTCTTAAAGTGTTTACATATATTTTGAGTTTATTCATTCTAAAATTAAACTATTGAATTAAACAATCAAATAAATTAAAACGGTCTTTTAACTTTTCATCTTAGAAATACAAGTGAGTTAATAAGTCATTTCTTAAATAAAGTGGTATATTATTTTTATTTTATTCTCATCATTTCTTCGATGAGTAAAGAGTTTACTTTAATCATTAGACTCTACAGGTCTGTACAGGTTTCTACGCAGTACATTGTTCTTAGTGTGAATCGAGCTCTGATATATCGAGTTTATTCATTCTAAGATTAAATTATGGTTTTTAGCATAGAGGAAATTTAGAAAGTTTCATCATAGAAGTAGAAATGAGGTAATGATTCATTTATTAATTATTGGGTTTAATCATTTTTATTTTACTCTCAGCATTTAACTAGTATCTATCATGTATTCGATGCATAAAGAATTTTTGTTTTCAATAAATGTTTATAATGTAAAACAGCTTACAAATTATTATCACATAATATCAAATAAATATTAAGGTGTTGTCAAACAAATAACTGTTTACATATTTTTGTCGAAATATTTTTGTTTAATTTTGAAAGAATTATAAATATTTTGTGATTTTAAATTGTCTGTATTTTGTATATTTAGCCCTGAAGAAGACCTACAGAGTGGGTCGAAACGTTGGCTACTGAATAAATATTCTTGATATTCAGAAAAACTTATTGACCTCTTTCCGGACTATTTTCTTCCACTATTTTTGTTTAAGCTCAAATGAAATCACAACTAATAAAAAAAACTACATAATTATTCTATGCATTTATTATTTTATTAATATTTATTATTCCCAACAAAACTTTATTTCTCTTTCAAGAAGCGATATTTCAAGAGAGATCGGAAATAAATTAATTCCGAGAAGTAATCCAAATCAATTTTTTTTTAATTGCTTACATATATGATGAAAGCACCTACATGCTATAAAAACAACTATTTTAGTTCTACAACGAAATGAATTAAAATTAAAATTGCTTTGTAAATGTGTGTTATTTTAATACGGTCAGTTCGCAAGAAAAATATCTAGTTATTTTGTTTAGAATGTTACAGCAAAAAAAAAACCGTGGTAATAAAGGACTTGAAAAAAAAGTAATTGGAGAAGAAAAGAAGTAGCTAGGAAGAAGAACTAACTAGATCAAGTCCATCTTGTTAAGTTTAACTTATCTAAAGTGCATTTTAAGATGGGCTTTGTCAAGACAACTTTTGCTTAAGCATGAGGTTGGTATTGGATACTTTTTCTACAAGATTTTTGTTTACATTTCATACAAATAAGTATTCTTCATTCTTCATTGCATGGTATAATATCATAGAAATTAATACAACTTCGAGAATATCTTTTTTATTGTTAATGTTTGATTAGAAACTTTTTTTAATTTGTAACTGTCAAATAAAAAATGAAGTCAAACTCCCGAATCCGGGTTGTGGCGCCAATTCTAAATCGATCATGCGTTGTGTGAGATGCATTATATTCTTGTCAATAATCCGAAAATTTTCGCCTTCCACGTTTCACATCAACTGACAGAAAATCGTAAAAGCTCTTTTTTGTATTCTTGCCTATTAATACTTATTATCACGTATTCTTTTTTTTAATTTGTAAATTAAAAACCAAACTATTTTAAATTAATGTGAACTGTTGTAAATAGAAATTATAAATATAGATTCGTATATAAAAAACTAGATGTTTGAGTGGAAAATAGTTGACTGGATAATTAAATGATGGATTGAATTGGTCAGGGGGTACAGCTAATGATAACACAAAAACAAGCAAAACCTAGTAATAAATAGTGGGTGCGGTGACTTGTTACAACACTAAAGCTGTCAACTGAACTCTTTTATATATAACTTAAGAGCTTCGGACCACGAAACGTAAAAAAAAAGAGTAATTGGGAAAAGAAACAACTCACTAGAAGGCTGGTTAAACACTGACTTTATTTATCAAGTAATCCTCTATATATAGGATCTGGGAGTTGTTTACATTATTTGTAGGATTAAGCTTCACTATTACCAGGCTATGGCACTTAACTCCCCCCCTCCAGTTTCCAGACACCTTTTGGAAACTAAGTGACCCGCCTGGCAAGTCGTAGAGCTCGCTCCTGTACAGTATTACAGCTCCCAGACAAAAACAAAAAAAATAAAAATGTATACACAGTATAAAAGCAAAGAACAGAACACAACAGCCCAACAAACAAACAGGAAACAAAAAAAAAAAAAACACAATCATTATCTTTGTTTACAAAAAAAAAAAACTTCCTCGTTCTTACATTTTACTCCGTTTGCACAGGCGAAGGCACTCCAGATCCCCAGGGAAACTTCAATTGCTCTATATGAACCGTCCGCCGCCTCCTTGGTTCCCCTACGCTTTCTATCGTGACCACGTTATGCTCCCTTATGACGACGATGCGGAATGGCCCCTCATATCTCCGCGGTTCTTTACCCCTGTTGGATCCAATCCGCCGGTATACTACGGTCCCAATTTTTAACTCTCCCGCGCAGTCTCGTAGCCTTGTGTTCTCCCTCGTCACCCTGGTTCGTTTTTCCTTCAAAATTTTTCTCCGTACTTTCTCCCAGGACCCTCGAACCCGCACATGGTTCGCCACGATTTCGCGAGCTCGCGGATTGTCCCCTACGGTACCCTCGAAATCTCTACTGGGCCCCCGCACCCCAAAAAGAACTTCAAACGGAGAGAACCCCGTTATCGAATGAATTGAGTGGTTGTAGGCCGCAACCGCTTTTCGCATCGCTACATCAGGCGTCAGCCCCTGTTCAACGTGATACACTCTAAGGTGGTCACCGAGAGTCCCATGCAAACGCTCTACTCCTCCCCTACCCTTCGGGTGGCCAGGAGTGTTGAAATGCCACGTGACCTCCAACTTACGCATTTCTTCGCTCATAATTGTGTTGTCGAACTCCCTCCCTTTATCGGATGTTATACTGTCTGGTACTCCATAAAACATAAACCACGTTTGGAGGGCTGACAACGCTGACTCGGCTTCTTTAGTCTGTATCCGGTGAGCCATGGCGATTTTGCTAAAAATGTCGATGACCGTTAGCCACGTAAAACCCCTCCAGGTGAAGGTGTCTACTTGCAGATCTCGGAGTGGCCGATCGCCCGTTGGTGTTTCCTCTTGTACGGCTTGCGGTGGGTGCCGGTCGTACTTTGTAGTCATGCAAACTTCGCACGCCCCTATAACTTCCTGGATGGTCCGCCGCATGCCCGACCAATAATACCGCCTCCTTAGCGCCTGTAGCGTCTCATTCACCCCTCGATGGTTGGTCTTACCCTGATGATACGCCTCTATTAGCTCCTTCTGCCGTTCGACGTCCCTAACGGTTTCTACCATTACCTTGCATCGAATAAAGACGCGGTCCGGAATTTGGTCCGTCTTCCATACTTGCTTAATTTTTTCCCATATGGTGGCATTCCCCACGTATAAATAGTATGTTTGACCTGGCTTCGACGCGTCCTTAAGGGCTTTACATACCAAATCCAATCTGACCCCCGGTTGTGACGAAATTACGTTTACCCGTGATCTCCCGTACCGTAGGTACTCTATCGACAGCATGCCCGCGGTCTTCGTCTTCCAGATTACTTGGCGCGGTTTGTTGTTGACAATCTCGTCAATTTCTTCTAATTCACCCGGTCTCTCATCCGTAGAGCTATCCCTGGCGGAGGACCCCTCTTCCCTTGCTGCTTCTGTTGCCGCTTGTTCCCCTTCGCGCTCTGGCGACCAATCCTGGAGAAATCCGCGAATGTCTCTGGACGACCCCGCGACGTCTTCTTCTATGGCATTCACCATCAGCGCCCGTGATAGCCAATCTGCGACGACGTTCTCTTTGCCGGGCTTGTAGACTACGTCCATCGAGTACTGGTTCAGCCTTTCTTTCCAGCGCGCCACCCGTGCCGACGACTCCTTCAGTTGTCCTACCCATTGTAGCGGCCTGTGATCAGTCTGAACCCGAAACCTTCTTCCGAATAAGTATGGCCGGAAATGGTCAATTGCCCAGACGATGCCCAATAGTTCCCTCTCCAGCGCGCTATATCTTGATTCGGCATCCGATAACCTCCTACTAGCGTAAGCTATGGGCCGTTCCCCGCATTCACTGTCTTGCGACAACACTGCACCCAAGGCGTATTCGCTGGCATCCGTGGTCACCGTAAACTTTTTATTGAAGTCCGGAAAAGCTAACACCGGTTCCTCCTTGAGGTGCTCCATACAACGTCTTAGATTGTCCTCCATACTGGGTGTGACAATCACCCGCGCTCCCTTTTTCAACAAGTTGTTAATGGGCACCAAGTATCGTGCCATGTCCGGTACGAACCGCCGGTAATAATTCAGAGCTCCCAGCAGTCTCCTTATACCTTTCACATCGCGAGGTATTGCCATCTTGGTGATCGCTTCCACTTTAGATTTGTCCGGCTTAACCCCGTCTCTTGACACTGTGTGGCCTAAAAAATTTATTTCAGCCATACCCAAGATAGACTTCTCCGGGGACAACTTCAACCCAAATTCTCTGATCCTCGCGAATACTTGTCGTAGATGCTTTTCATGGTCTTCCTCCGACCTACTGAACACCAGGAGATCGTCCATGTAGACCTGGCAAATTCCTTCATCAATACCCCTAAGAAACTCGTCCATTAGCCGCTGAAACGTGAGGGGAGCGTTCTTCAGCCCGAACGGCATTCTGGTGAACTCATAGTGCCCTCGTTCAAACGTGAAAGCCGTTTTTGCCTGATCCTTCGGATGCATGCGGATTTGGTGGTATCCGGCCTTCAAATCCAGTGTGCTAAACACCGTGGCTCCGCTAAGTCTGTCGATGATGTCGTCAAAGCGGGGAATCGGGTATGCCTCGTCTTTAGTATTTTCATTCAATTGACGAAAGTCGATAACCACCCTATATTTCTCCTGCCCCGACGTACTCTTTTTCTTGACCGCCCACAGGGGACTATTATATGGGGATGAACTATTAACTATGATCCCCTGCCGACTTAACTCTTCCAACTCCTCTCGGATGTGTTGCCTCAACGCTTGGGGGTAACGCTTCTCTTTCACGTAGGTAATTTTTTCTTGTTTTAGGGGTATTTCGTGTACCGTCTTACCCGTGACACCTAATACTTCCCCTTCCTTATAAAAAATGTCCCGAAACTCTTTCAGTAGTGTTTTCCTCCACTCTACCGCCTTATTTACGGCCCCCACTCGCGAGCCTCTAACAGCGCGGTGACATGCGAACGACCTGCCCCCTAACTTCACGTGCCATCTGCCGTGTATATTTCTTACTTCAACGCCTACTCTCTTTAATAGGTCACACCCGATTATGGCCTGATACTCCCTTGGCATGCTCGCTACCACATGTACCCGCAAACTCGCCCCCGTTTTCCCCCACTCGCTCAGACCAATGTCCGTTTCGCCTACCACTTCACACGGCCCACCCAACGTAAGTAGCCTACAATCGCATTTTTTTATCTGAAGTGCCTTCCCCTTATCGCATAAATTTTTTATCACTACTTCTGACACCAGGGTGCTCGAGCTCCCTGTATCCACAAGGCACTTCACACCGCGTTTTGTCTTGATAATAGGCAACCAATTTCTGAGCTTACCTGTTATGTTGTTGATGGTGCAAGCTCGGTCGCCACTCTGCGAGCACCCTCCTCATACCGATGTCTGCTTACGTCTCACCGTTAGTGCCTGGCGCTGTCCTCGGTCCTGAGCTGCTTTCCTTTGCCGGTCCCGACCGCTACTCCAGCCGCCTTCGCCTCCGCTGCTCTCCAAATCCTCTTCTGTCTCTGAAGATCCGGATGCGGTAGTCGAGTCCCTGGAAACATCACCTCGCCTGGCCGCGTACCTTCTTTTGCGCACCTCCTGCGCGTTCACCTCCATCGGCTCACCTTGGTATGCCTCTTTCCTGCGGTAGATGTATGGGCATTGCCTGGATATGTGCCCTTCCATCCCGCACTCGTAACATCTGGTGCGTGGACAATTTGCTACCAGATGTCCCGTCTTGCCACACTCATGGCACTTCCTCTCCTCTCTTCTCCCGTTCCTCCTATCCGTGAACTGCCTTCTTTCCTTCGGTAACCTTTCCTTTCTATTTACTTCTCCGTCTCTCCTTTTTCCTAGGTCCTGTCTTATTCTATAGCGCCCTACTTCATTCCTGCGATAAGATACTCTACTCCACCCGGAGTCGAACACCTCCTTTTCTTCCTCGTCGCGAGCACTTGCATCCACCATCTCCTGAGCACATTCGATAAACGCCTTGTCCCTGGGTAGCCCATCTTTCCTTCCTGTGTCCCTAGCCAGCTGTACCTTTAGGACCGTGGTCATGAATAACATCCACGCTTCAACGGCGCTCGTTTCCATCACCTCTCGAAGCTTTTCGTTGATTTTGTTCAACCTCGCGAGAAGTCCTGCGGCATACTGACCGTTTGTTTGATTAGGCTTCCTCGTTTCCCGGAACATTTGGAGCATGTCCTCTTCTGGGGCCCATCGCCCCCCTCCATACGCTTTTTTCAACCTCTCTTTAATTACCTGCCACGAGGTATCTTCATCCGCTTGGATCAAGTTCAGGACGCTCCTCCTGACTCTACGTGCTAGGGCCACTCTTAATCTCTTAGCATCCGCTTCTTCTAACAGGTCTGACGCCAACTGGGACTGGATGCTGACCATGATTCCATCCCCACCTTTGATAAAGTGGTTAAGCTCGCCAACGTCACCATTGAACTTCTCCAGGTCGGAGATTTCCCTCCTAATATCCTGTGCATTAGCCTTTTTCAATTTCATTCTCTCTAACTCATTCGTTTCCTGAGCTATTCTATTCGCTTCTTGTGCGGCTATGTCTGCTCTAGCCATTGCTAGGGTAGTCGAAGGATATGGCGGGAAATCCGAATTCGCTTGTTCTGGCTGTGGAGGCTCTAGCGTCAATGTAGCAGGCCTAAGAATGCTCTGTACTTGTTCATTCATAATGATGCAAGAATTTTTTTACGTGTTCTTACAGAAGAGATAAATACAGAGAGAGAGAAAAAAAAAATGAAATAACAACCATACAAAAAAAAAATAATCTCACTATGACTTTCTATCAGGATCCCGGGTTTCGGCACCACTTAAGAGCTTCGGACCACGAAACGTAAAAAAAAAGAGTAATTGGGAAAAGAAACAACTCACTAGAAGGCTGGTTAAACACTGACTTTATTTATCAAGTAATCCTCTATATATAGGATCTGGGAGTTGTTTACATTATTTGTAGGATTAAGCTTCACTATTACCAGGCTATGGCACTTAACTTATATATATATATATATATATATATATATATATATATATATATATATATATATATATATAAATTGCAATTTGTATTAATACAAATTCATATTTATACAACTTTCCAATACGTAAATAATCAAACATTTTTATATCATTACCTGTAATTTAACAGTTGAGATTTAATATTGTGAATTTATTTATTTGCTTAAATTTTGTCATGTTAATCCTTGAATTGTGGTTGTAAGTTCTCACATCAGGGAAGTAATTTGTACCATGATCTGAGCCATCTGATTGACAAGAGCTATTATGAGATTCGACAGGTCCGTCTTCGGTGGTTGAGGTATATAGGCAAAAGTTTGTGGAGGCTCTAATGGTGGAGCATGGTTTCATTGGTTGATGGTTGTGATTCGATTGCCATTTTGGTACCTTGTAGAAAAGATGCGTATTATACACCCTGGCGAACTGTCATGGTGTTAGTCATTACTTTGGATATATGGCTAGTACTGATCTGCTTAGATCTCTTTTCTTCCATCACTATTCCTTTTATTCTTTTTCCTATTGAGGCATTTTCTATAAGAAGCGACGTGCGCTCCCTCGCAATTTGAGCACTTTTGTTCCCTTAGTCGCGGACATTCAGAAATGTTATGTGAGCCGGTGGATCTTACACATTTTGCGGTATGGTTGCAGTAGTTTTTTGTATGCCCAAATTGCTGAGATTTATAGCAGTGGGGCAGTAGGTTTTTTTTTGGGGGGGGGTTGTATTTCACAAGCGTGAATATGCATTCTTTGGCGTGGCGTACTTTGTCTTGTACATCTTTCATACCTTGTGGAACATTTATCACTGTAGGTGATAATTCTACTTTTTTTTCCGTCCGGAGCAGTATTTTGCCTATGTCTTGTGTCCGAAGCCTTAATAGGTTCACATGTTTTCCGGTCATCAGATATGGGAATAGAATGATCAATGTTTTTATCACAAATTTGTTTGAGAGCTGTGTCGAGTTTTTGAGTGCAAAACTGTGGTACCCTATTACACGAGTTTTTAGAAGTCTTTCTAATGGGTCGGTCAGACTCTAATTGTAGGTAAATGTGGATCTCAGTCCTCGTCTGTTTGATAAAATATTGATTGTTCATGGAATCACTCACCTCATTTATTGAGAAGTTTTCTCCGTCCATTATAACTGGAGGAATCTTCTTCGGCGGGGCCGCCGTAGGTTCCTCCGTTGGTGGTAAATTAGCTAGAGCGGTAAAGCTGTTCGATGTCGCTACCAGTGGCGCTTCTTCTGCATTCCTTGTCTTCCTCTTGGCCAATTTCTTTCCTGTCTTCACTTTTTTGAAGGTGCCCTCACCGGTATAGGTGTATTTAAGCCCAGCATGATCATTGCCTGTCCATTTCCTAATACACCAATCACCTGTCCTGGTAGCACTACACTGTACACAATGAAATCGACACTGTACAGCCTTGCTAGCTTTTTAATCAATGTCCTACTCTTATCAGAGGAACGCTGCCCTGTCGTCTTATGAGGTTGTATCCAAGTGATATGAATGGACCCCAACGTATTAAGGCGGAATCTAAATAAGAGTAGTAATAGTGTTGGTTTGGATTGGTGTCTTTAAGAAGGCTCCTATCTCCTGTTTCTTAAGTAGTCAACTCCAAAAATCTCTACCATTACAACCCGTGAACGGGTCAACACCAGATATACCATGTACCCTACAGTACATGGTAGAGACTTTACTGTCTCATGGACATCGGTTCTGCAGGGAGGTGATTTGTCCTAGATCACGCTCAACCGCCAGATTTATTTTTGGTACCCACTTTATAGAGGCTGCGTGACCCCCAAGAGGCCTTTTGATCTATCTCCGGCTACCAACAGATTGAATAAAAGTCTTGCCAGCAGCGGTATTTGAACCTGCTGCTGCTCTACCACTGAGCTACTCTGCTTCCCCCAAAAATTAGTAGATACTTTAGTATAACTATACTTTACAAGAACTTAACCACAATGAATATATTTATGAAGAGAACTATAATTAATAAAAATAATATGGTCATTAGAGCAAGGAAAATAACAGAGGAATAAAGTACACTCTGAATATTGAAGCTATTCTTATTATTTCACTAGAAATCGCTCAAATTTCAACGGTTTAGTTTTGTTTTATTTTGGTACTTTTAATTTCACTTTTTTATTTTATTTTATATTGATTCGAATTGGAGAAAGCAGCTAAAAACTCCAGATAATTGTATCAGTTAAAAACTCTATAGACTTTGCCGAAAGCCGATAATATTTAATTCCATTACCAATATGCACTGACCTGACTGGCAGTTTTATTAAATTTAAACACGTAAAAAAGAGGGAGATACTTTATTGGATTCCGAGAATAACAAGAATCTCATCCTAAAATAAATAAAAAAATCGACACTACTCCATGTTATAAGTATTAAACATCACCGGGACTTAGGATAAGCTAGAGAAAGAAACTGTTTTTTCAAAAAGCTGATTCAACCTGAGCAGACGGTAGGAGAAAAAATAGATTAAACTCCTTAGATGAAAAATACTGCCGTTTAAACTGACTATAACTGGAGAGAGAAAAAAAAAGTGATTTAACCCAGACTGGAATTCCTATTTTAGCCTTAAAAACTTTGTGAGAAATTCCGTAGCCTTATCTGAAGTTCACCTTAACGGTCGACACATATTAATTTTAAATCATATTCTACGAGCAAAGTTATTTCCGAAAACCAATATCTTCCAATTACTGGCGCTTCGTAGCTGTCAGAATCTATAAACTTGCTAAACACGGAAAAATACACGGAAGAAATTTACTGTCTCATTTTATAACCAATTTTTAACATTGTGCTAAAAGTCTTCGATGGCCTTCTTAATTATGAGTTTTTATGGTGGTTTGCCTGTAAGAATGGATGAACCTGTGAGTGCCGTAGACATTTTTAGTTGAGATAAGTCAGAAGCAATAAGGGAGACAGAGTTTGTGTGGGAGAGAGAAAAATATAGACACATCTTTGTCTAGATAGATAAGTAGGTAGAAAAAAAGCCTCTACCACTACACCCCATGAATGGTCTGGGGTTCAGTACAAGGTAGAGACTGTACTATTTCTTGGACAGCGTTTATGCAGGGAGTTGATTTGTCCTATATCACGCTCAACCGCCAGACTTTCCCCCTTATTATGGATAACTACTATATATTGGCTGGGTGAGCCCCAGGGGGTCCTAGATCCTATATGACCCATCTGCGGCTGCTAACAGACTAAATAATAGTCTTGCCAGCAGCAGGATTTGAACCATGGTTTTCGGCATGGCAACTCAGCGCTCTACCACTGAACCACTCCACTCCCCAGGATATTTTATATTTCATCTAAAATCATAGTCTTTGCTAGTTTATTATATATCTGTTACCATTATTTCCGAAATTATAATTCCGAAATGTATGTATATTATATATGCAGTAAAAGTAAAAGTGCATGTTCACTTTTATAATTGAAAATACAATAATGCAATTTGTAAACATCCGGATTAAATAATTTTAGGAGTATAAACACTCATATTCATAAAAATAAAAATAAATTATGAGGACTGTACTGTCAACAGTTGGCTATCTGTGAGGCATGAGTTGTGGAGCAAGGTGTTTTGACGAGATCCCATCATGTGATTCAATTTTCCTGAAAAAGGCGTTTCTCCAACAACCCGTGGATTGCCTACAGTTAATACCAAAGTTCAGCTTTATTCAATATTTTGTATGTTATTTTTTATATTATTAAAGCGAAACAATTAGCTAATGAAGGATGGAAATAGTTGGGGGTGCAGTCAAAAATTTACACAATAAATAAGTGGAAACTTATTATATTTTATGTGTGCCAATCTATCGACCTACTTTGTAGGTCATCTTCAGGGCTATGAGAAAAAGCAGACAAAAACAAAAATGACTATAAAAATACATAACAGTACCAAGAATATAATAAAATAATAATAATGATATAGAGATATAGAAAAATTGAGCGAAAAAAGTGAATGATATATTATGAAAGGATTTATGAATAAAGATGATAACATAATAGATGTATAGAAAGGTGATAATTATAATAATAAAGTGATAAATAATAATATGAAAATAATTATAATAATAAGGTAATAAATAATTATGATAATAAGTGATAAAATATAATACGTTTCCACTTATTTATTGCGTAAATTTTTGACTGCACCCCCAACTATTTCCATCCTTTATTAGTACTTACAGTCAACGAATTTCTTCTCTAACATGAAACAATTAGTTGTTGATTAATTAAACATCACTTTTATGTTTTTATGGTAAATCAGGCGATGCCTCAATGACATTATATATTGTAACGGCAGGTATGTGTCAATGTCACCTAAATATTATCTATCCAAGTATAAGTAGGATAGAGATCTTTAAGTAATGCTTGACAGCGCACAGGCCCGGAGGCCCATTTTACGTCCTTCCTTTCAGGAGTCGGAGAAGAAGGACGGCGTAACTAAAATTTGTTCACAGTTTATATAACTTCCTATGGCCACCTGCAAGAGAAGGTTGTCTTGGTAACCAATACACCACAGGGACACCATACCAATTCTAAGCCTAATTGATTTCCTAAGCATTTTTTTTGTGAACATTTAGAAGAAAAAAAAAACTCTGAAAATATGTTACTTGTTTATAATACCATATTGTTATAATTCTAACTCTGTTATTATTACAATTTTTAATACGCTATATCGAAGAAAGTAAATTTTACTTCACTAACACTGTAAATTCATCCTCAGAGCTTTCAAAGGCTTCATATTTATTCGATTGCTTTGGACAATGAATCGACTATAACCCAATAAATTAACGAAATAATTGGAATCCTTTCTTTGAGATACTACAAGATACTGAATAGGATTCATCAGCCACCCAATCACTTTTTTCCCATTAGCGTTATTTTTTTTCCCTTTCGGGGTTTCCAATTGTCCCCAGAACCGAAAGACAATTAATCTTTTTGAATGATTTACCCTCCCTTTCTTCTTCCGAACGCATTAATGTCACTGGCTATGATAAAAGAGGGGAACACTTTTCTGAATTTAGCTAACCGATTATTTGATTCTATTGCAGTTCCAACGGACCCGCCTATCGGGGACATAAAAATATAATTAAGTGCTTGATAATAGCTTAGAGTGTATTAAATTTTGAAGTTTTACTTAAAATATTCATTATTACTGTACATTAAAATATTCATATTGGAGGTTAACATTTGTGTCCAGTCACTTTTGTGTTTTAGAGTAGAACAAAAGTAATTCTTGACTAATACGATGGGCTGGTTCTTCATGCATCCATGCATAATTAATATACTTATAAAATCATAAATAGGTAAATCATATTCATCAATTTAAATCATAAAATACTGCTATCCTTCCAATTCTACTTTACAGATGTACCAACTTGGCCGCTAACACTGAAGGATTAACAACGTCCTATGGTATTCGAAAATAAGTTGTTATATAATAGAATATTCGGTCCAAAAAATGATGATACTACTATAAGGATAATAAGGATATTACATCAAGCGGAATTGCAAAGGACCCGATTAATATTATTCAAGTGATAGTGTCACGAAGATTAAGATGGGCTAGTAAAATGGCTGGGCTAAGTAGCGAACGAATTCCTAAGATGTTAATAAGCGCTATGCCGACTGCGAACCACCTGAAAGGTAGAACGAGGCGTAGTTGGAAAGATTGCGTTAAGGGTGATCTGACGGATTTGGGTTTGGTTAATGTACCGCGAACGAAAGTTTGTAAGCAGAGATTGGTGGTATCGGCATCGAACCTTCGGGTTCCCTAAGCCTTGATGATTTTTAAATATAACTACTTTTTATTAAAGGCCTCCTCAATATCTTGCTGTAATGGAACTCTACTTACTCCTTTCTGCCATTCAGATGGCAGTTTCACATCGTTAAACCTTTCTCACTGCTTTCAGTGGAAAAAAACTTGTATACCTAGTCATGGGTAGATACTGGATTTTCCTGTATCTGAGTACAAGTGGTACGGATACTTTTCTGTATCTGATACTTTTACTTGATATTTTTGTAGTTGAAAACAGTTATCCCGACTCTTACTCTTCTAATACGCTACACAGAAGCCTTTCTTGGGGCATCAGTTTTTGTTATAATTTTTAAAAGGAAAAAGAGCTATTCGTCGAAATATTAACCTGTGGAAGGCATCAAATGATTAAAATCATGTTTTTATTGGATAATTAATTTTTGAAAGCTATGGAATTGAACAACAAAAAAATAGTTGTTAACCCTACCTCAGACTTTTGCTATTCATGTTCCAGGGCACGTCGAATTTGGATTGTAATACAAAATTTGTCTGTCCGCAGGCCGCTCGCTAAACTCATTAAAACGGTATAGCTGTTACAGTCCTATTCATATTGTCATATTCCGGTCTGTTTTTAAATTTTGTGAAATTTTTTTTTTCTTTTAAACGATGTAAAACTTGTCACTGTTGAAAGTAAAGATTTGGAGAAAAAATGTGTCAATTTCTTCGAACAATTTTTTTGGCACCCGATTTCAATTATCTATGTCGATTGCCTTTACTTTATAGCATGATAATATAGAAAAAGGAATTTTCATTTCAAATTATTAAATCAAGAAATACATTCACAGCCAACATATATACTTATAATCATAATTAAAAAAACCTAAATGAAAAATAGTTAAACGATTTTATATTAAGTAGATGTGAAAACATATTAAGTTTCTACAGTTATTTTGAGACAATATAATTTTCAAGCTCAAAAATTATAGAACAATTTATTTATTTAAATATGTACATATATATATATATATATATATATATATATATATATATATATATATATATATATATATATATATATATATATATATAATGTTTAAACACTATATTCTATGGTAAATTAAATCCCACAATTTGATTCACAAAGTAGATACAAAAAAATAATATACCAGTTTTAATTCGCATGTTATAGTAATAAATAGCATAAGGTAGCATGAGGTAGTGAATACTGAATAGCTGATGCTTCTAACAACCAAGACCTTGAATACAGCTCTCGTATCTATCTGGTCTAGCAGGTGCAGGAGTAAAGATTGTAGTAGATACTGACTAGTAGTTGATACTGACTAGACAGTTGATACAAGTATCTAGAGAGAGGTGGGGTGACCTTATTAGGACCTCCCACCCCATCGCTTCACTCGCGTAGTCAAGTATCCAACAGATACTCGTATCAGGTACATTTCGACCGTATCGGGTCCTTGTATCTACTTCTTTTCAGTATCAGCTATAGTTTATCAGATAAATACAACCTTACCCAGTCCTAGTTATACAGTATATTTCGGAAGAGGGGTGGTTTAGAGGTCCCGAGCATATGCGGAGTCAGGTACTCGCTAAAGATCCCCATCCTAAAACCTTGATAGGCGAAATTTTGAGCTCCCAATGTAGCAACGTCCTATTAGCCATGGTAGCATGAAGTGAATTAAATGAATTAATAACCATCAAATCAAAATCAAACACTTGCTAATAAAGGAGGTATTGCTGAATTAATTGAATATAATTAGATGTTACGGTTAACAAGAAAGGGATGTTGGCTATGCAAATGAAGGAAGGCCGGCGTAAGATGTTTGCTCATGCAGAAGAGGTTTCCTCCACCAACTTGCCCAATCATGAATACAATACGAAAGGTAAATTTTCTTGTTCGGAAAAGTTTTGTATCCAATGAATACATTAAACCTTCATTGTTTGACTTCCCAACCGGAACTCCCACCAATAACCATTGACAGAGGAACCCAAGTCGTGGCATTTAATGTAGATTTTTGAATAAGGAGTCTATAAGGTGTTTCTTTATCCTATTCCCAAACTGAACTAGTTGTAAGTATCAGGAAACACCCTTAAAATCCGAAGTCAATTTTTTGCACTATCCTAAATTAGTTAGTAGTATTAAAATTAGGTACCATAATTTAGAAGAAATGTGATTAAAAAAAAGTACATCATTAACAGAGAATCGAGATAATAAAGAAAATAAAAGAAGAAACTGCTGAACAATATTTTTTTTTAAATACTACTCTACTAGATTATGGAAACAGGGTAGCTCAATGTAGCTTTAATCCGGCTGTGGCAGAGAAGTTATTTAATCAGTCAACAAACCAAAGGAACGTCACTGGAATCCGCAGACACTCAAGGGGCTAACCCAGCTTCAAGTGGATATCCTTAATTGGGGCAAAAACATAATCTGGGCAAGATCACCACCCTGCAAAACCGTTAGCTTTCCTGGGATCCGGGACCCATGGGTTATAGTGGTACCAGTTTACTATTATGTGATTTAAAGTCAATTTTGGTACGCTGTTCCCAGAGGTTTTTTTAAAGGATGTAATAAATCCTTTGCTATGCTTCTAAACTAAGGAGCATAATTCCTTCGGAAGGGACGTAAAATGGAGTTTCGAGCCTGTGGGGTGTTAGGTACTATCCTAATTATACCTGGACTGACAAAACTTAGGACTCCCACTGATGTACCGTCCGATTAGGGTGGCAAAAGTGACTGTTAATAAATATAAAAACAATAAGAATATCAGTTAACTTAGAATACTAGGGATTCAAATGATTTCTGATGTCTCATGACCAGATATAACCATTAATAAGTAAAGAAAAATTAAAATTCATAAAGTCCTCTTTCTTTATATTCGATGTCCACATGGAATTATGAGATAAGATAGCTGCAACTCTCGTTAAAGATATTTATTTGATAGCGTGAGAAAGAATAAAGGGGTTAACGTAGGATCGGGACATGGTTTATATATTAATGGAGAAAACAACCTCGCCCGGGAACTGACAGCGGTTGAAATTTATTTGAAGGAGATAATACTGTTTAAACGGAGCGTTTCGTGTGTCAGCAATATCTCCACGCCTCCTACGAAATATTTCATCTTCAGATAACAACATTTTGTCCAGCGTGATGGACTATTGCGAAAATTCAACTATTTTGAATGTTTAATTTTTACAAGTCCTCACTCTATTCTCTATGAATCGACAAGAAAGTAGACGCTGTTTTAGGCTATATCAACACATTAGACAAACGCTCTAATTTCTCAATCAATTCCCAACCAAGATTTTTTTTTTTTATTTAAAATAAACAAATTTTTAGATTTACCATTATGTAATTTCACAAAAATATTTATTTTATTTTTAAAAGATCATTTTTCACCGAAAAAATTGCGTTCGGATGATAGAAAAATTCATGCGGGAAAAAGAAAACTTTCAAACGCTTCACTTTGGCTTGGTGACGTCATCAGCATGATTACATTTTTGTGATAAGAAATTCATATGATGTTTTTGCATTTTCGTATAGAATATTCTGATCATCTTCAGAAATAAAACAAATTCTTATTAATTAACATAAATTATTTCAAGTAAAGAGTCAATTTTTGTTAGTATTGGCATCTTTTTATTCAATAACTAATAGTTTTATCAACATAACCTATACATAACAAAGGTTTCTTTATGATCTTTTTTTGAGCGCGTTTAAAACTTTGTACTGCAGAAATACTTTCTTTATCACAAGCTTAAAACTTTGTACTGCAGAAATACTTTCTTTATCACAAGCACTTGGTTCATTTAAAGACAAAGTAGAGAAATCTTTGTAAGTTTTATCATCAACATATGATGAAATGTTATCTGAATCACTGGAGTCATCACTATAAATATCACTGGCAAGAAATTTTGGTACCTTAATGGCTGATGTTTGCATATTCTTTCCTATTAAAATAGGTGATGATGCCCTATCTTTCAAACATGCCTTTGTTTGAATAGCTTTGCTTCTGATATGAACATTTTTGTGTGTTTCTGATGTCCATGATACTTGTGTTTCTGCATCTACTTTTGAAGAACATGAAGGAATTCCCAATATTGGTTCTGAGACATTCAATCCTGTGTTTTCTATGTTTTCGTTATTCAATGTTGATGTTTGCATAACATAGTGATTGTCTCATCCTTTTGACACCAAGAGGTCTTGGTTGGTACTGCTTCTTTTTACAAAACTATTGGACCCACAACTAATCTAACTTTAATGATATTTTCTACTTCTTCTACCTGGAACAGAAGAGGAAAAAAAAAGATCTAACTCACTGCATCTGAAAATGGTGTTTGTTTATGAGAGAGTTTACATGTACCATATGCTGACTAGTTATTGCTGAAATGATTATTACATTAAAATGATCTTCACAGGCATAACAGTTTGAAGAAGGAGCCAGGTTATCTTTTCTTCTCATCAGAGAAAACCACTTTTTTCTTCTTATTGGATCCATGGGAACTTTAAGGAACAGTATATCTGGGGTTTATTTTGTGGTGCTTCTACACATTGGCATACAACAGTATTTGTAAGACATGATTGAGCTAAAAACGTAAAAAAAATTGCAAGGAAAACTGACGACAACGATGCGAGATTAACTGACAACATGCCTGATGACGTCACAATATGTCTTATCAAAACAAACCGTGTTGTCGCCGAATTCAAACAGAAAATTTTCGAAGTCATAAATTTCATGCTTAAAACAATATTTTTCCATTAAAATTAGCGGTAACCCATTATTCAAGGTTGATAGATTTCATTGAAACGATTGTTAAAAATAACCTTGGTTGGCCATTACAAAATACTCATATACCTGGCCTTCTTTGGATCAATATATGATTATTTTATTATTGATTGGCATTTTTATTATTACACCTGTTTCGACTAACGGAGTAGTACCCTGGGACTCTACTAAGCCGTTGAATTCCTATTTTATCCAATCCTGAAAATCTGAAATCTTTCGTAAAATCCTCTATGCTCCTTACTTTGTCACGAATAAAATCATCCAATATATATCCAATAATGTCCTCTTTGTTGCTGATTTGATCATCCCACTCGAATCCATTAGTTTCAAACCTAGCTGCCTCTTAACTTTCCTGATATCCTTCAAGGGGTTCGAAAAAAAAAATTGCATCGTGATCTTCTTACTTAAATTTGTAACTTAAGCATTAGCTGAAGAAGGTTTATCTACTTTCCTTTATCTCATGCTTTTCTGTATCATTCATTCTATGTACTTTTTAAATTATTTGAATACTGATGTGAATTCCAACAAACACGTTTTTAAAAAATTATTCAAGTATTAATTAATTTTATGTATTCTAATTATGTATGTACGTACATGTTTATATTTATTCATTCTAAGTATTTGTGTATTCTGCAATCAATGCATGAAAGCGCATTGATATTATTTCTCTCTATTACATTATGAAATATTTTTTTATTTGCTTCACAATTTATTCCATTTTTAATGACCCAATCATACTATCCATAATAACTTCAATAACAACAATGAAACAATTACGCAGCATTGGGAGCTCGAATGATTTGATAAATTATTCAATTGGAACAGTGGAGGTTGGTCCCCCCACCTAGGTTAACTTTGAAAAACTTAATAAGAAATACATGCTAAAAGGTAGTTAAATAAGAATAGTAATACATTTCATAAATGAAATTCCGTTAAGGGAAAACGCCAAAAATATTGAATACAAGGAGGATGAAATGGGACAAAATTAAAAATGACCAATAATAAAAAAATCCTGATGGAAAAACGGTTGTTTATCACCGAATGCTGGGCTACCTTCTAATTCATGTTTTCCTCCCTCGTATATCAGTCAATTGAATGGATGACATATAAGACAAATTTCGATGTTTTTTGTTTACATTCGGGTGTCTATAGTAATTAAATCTGCAATTATCGATCTTCTTTCTTAATAAAAATCGGTTACAAAAATGCATTATTATTTTCAAACAACAATTCCATTCCTTGATAACTCGAAGTTAATTTGAATAATTAAGACAATTACAAGTTCAATAAAGTCTTCAGGTATTAGAAAATAAGCTGTCACGTAGAATATTCGGTCCAAAAAAGGATGAGACATATAGGAGATTACAAAACGCGGAATTGCGAAGCATGCATCCGGTAAATATTATTCAGGTGATATCGTCGCGAAGATTAAGATGGGCATGTAAAGTTGCTGGGCTTAGTAACAAGCGAATTCCCAAGATGTTAATAAGCGCTGTACCGACTGGGGAGCGTCTGAGGGGTAGACCGAGGCGTAGGTGGGAGGATTGCGTTCGGAATGATCTAGCGGGTTTGGGTTTGGGTAGTGCTCCGTGGACGGAGGTTTGTAAACATAGATTGGTGGTATCGGCATTGAGCCTTCTGGTCCGTTAAGCCTTTTATTTATTTATTTACAAGTTCAATAAGATTATTATCCATGTTATAATGGAAAAAAAATTAAATATTTTAAATAAAACTCAACACTTTTTAAGTTTAATATAACCTAATATTGCCCTGTTTTAAAAAAAAATTTAATGCTAAATTTATAACTGCTATGTTTTCATCTTCATAAATATTTAAGTCCCGAATGTGTTATTGTGAAAGACGATCAGTCTGAAACAACATAAATATATAAATTAATATTAACTACGGGGTTATCATCTGTTTACAAATCAAAATACTGCAAAACGATTAAGCTTGTACTTTTTAAATCAACAAAATATTTATATATATATACATATAGTACCTTTTGTAAGCATAAAATAAAAGCAGGAACAGTGGATTTGTTAGTTGCCATTTAAAAAAAAAATTAAAATTTTATCGATAAAACTCGACAAAAGACTAAATAATGAATAGTTCCGTGACTAGATAACGCTTATAAAATATTATATCTCTAAAACTTTTTTTGTATAATAGAGAGAGAAAAAAAAGTTATATGGCAGTTTAACAATATAAAAAGAATCACTGATCTATCAATAATTTCTTTTAAAATGCAACTTATACTGAATATTATAAATAAAGCAATCTTTTAAGTTAATTGAATTTTTTTTTAATTCCTCCAAAATTTATTTACAATATATACAAATTACAAATATAATAAATAGATGCAATGCTGCTATATAGACTAAAACCATCATTGCATCTATTTATTATATTTTTAATTTGTATATATTGTAAAAAACATTTGGAGGTATTAAAAAAAAAAAATATTAGTGAGTTAGTTGAATAAACTTGAACTTCTTAATAAGATTAATTAAGTTAATTTATTTGACAAGTATATATTATTTGAACGAAACTCCATGTAACGTTCTGAGAAATAAGGAAACAAATATAGCTTAACTTATTTACAATGCTCACTAAAACATTTTTATAATTAAATCAGCATGATATCGAAAAATAATAGAAACGTTTTCCTTTCGGTTATCAATTTATTCTTAATAACTTCAGACAAACATTACAATAAAATAATACACAGTGGATTTATCTTGCACATAATGTTAATTTAAATAAAATTGGAATTATGAAACAAATAAAAAGACGGTATCTGTTCGACAGGTTGTCACTTTGAATTGAGATGCAACAAGTATTAACTGTTTATTCGTATTCATTTTTAATGTTTTCCAAAAATACAAGTTACCGTGAGCTTTAGAATGGAATAGAGAATGCTACTGCGGTAATGAGTAGATTTCGGTAATCATTTCATCAAGAAATAAAAGTTTCAACTAAACCTTCGAAGTAAAGATGACATATGTTTATTTCCAGATGAAATGATTACCAAAGTATATACAAATTTCCCATAATTGCATTATCTTTTCGATGCTCATGCTCACGATAACTTGTACTTTTGGAAAATCTTAATAGGGAAAAGAATTAAAAGTTAAAACTTGTTGTGACTCAACCTGCGGAATGATAACCAAAAACCCAGCATTACTACAACACACGAAGGTCTTTAGCACGGTAGGAGGTAGAGACTGGACAGTTTCTAGGAAAAAGTTTGTGGAGGGAGAAATAATATAATAAAATCGGTTATTTTTATTCGATATCACTCTCAACCGCCAGATTTCCACCCTATCATTATTTAAGATACTATCAGATGTAAGATACTACAGATTATTTTATGACACAGCCGGGTTTGATCCCGTACTGTCGGCACGGCAACTGATCGCTCTACAACCCGCTTCTTTATGAATCAAAATACTATACAAAAATAAATTAATATCAAACGGATCAGATATTTTGAACTATTAATTTTTCAAATGCAATTAATGAGCATCAAGGATAATATAAAATATATAATATCCCACGTTTTATTTTAAATCCAAGCTACTTGTAGTTTAAGATTCTCCCTCCGTTCTCCCACCCCCTAAAGAATAATAATTTTCAATAAAATTGCTGATTTTATCGCGATCCTAACAGTGAATGATGTTGAAACAGCGGGTTTATAAGGGAGAGAAAATTACTAATAAATTACGAGTCGAATGATTTGAGGACTCTCGATTAAATTAGTCGAATAAATTGCTTATTGACTAAGCCAGTAAATTGGTAGAGTGCTTGGAAATTGGCAGCTCGATTTAGAGTGCCTCCACTGGGACATTTCAATCTAGAGCCATTTATCGAGGGAAGTGTTGTTACAGATATTATTTAATTATTTCATTTTTAGAAGAAAAAAAGGTGTCTTAATTTCAGTACGTGATAGAAACTGCACTGCTTGTAGGGCAACGTTTGTGCAGGGATGTGATTTGTCCGAGATCACGGTTTATCGCTAGGTCCTATTCGGGTACCTAGTTTACAGAGGCTGAGTGAGCCTAGGTTCCTATCCCCGGTTGTTAACAGATTAAATAAAGTGCGCCCCAACCGGATTTGAACATCGGCACGGCAATTCAGTGCTCTCTCAATGAGCCTCCCATCTCATCGTACGGGTACGATAGATACTAATCGATTATTTGATGGTAAGCTCCTTTTTATCCTGCCTTTGAGAAATTTTTTTTTTTGAAATGTGTGGTAGAAATACCTTTTGGTGGAAGAGCTTTTGCTATCTTGGACTAATGCAAAACTTTTTAATCGCACGTAAAACTTTAAACGGGACAAGTTCAGTGAAATTTTCTTCTAACGAGTTCCACCATGTTTTTCCAAGAGGAATAACCAGTATTCCTGTGGTATGGTTGGTTCGTCATTTATTTTTAAAAAAATTCAAAGTAAAACATAACGTTGTTAGCAGAGAAACGCTTAAAATAAAAACTACTTTAATAGTAACTATACATTAGCACATGTTTTTGTTAATATACAGAACACAACAAATGAACTAGTTTTGCTATATCTTTTAATCATTGCTTTAGTTTTTTAATATTTTTATCTTCAAGAGAAAGGGAGCGACCCCGGTGGCTCAAATGGTTAGAGCGTTGCCACGGTGAGACGGATATCCGGGTTGGAATCCCGGCTGGGGGCAAATCTTTTCTCTTCCAAGTAAAAATATTTAAAAATGATTAAAAAAGTATAATAAATTATAAATAATATAATGACGTATGTCAAAAAGATCCTAAATTTAAAAGTGATGTTCAATGAATATTCTTCCTCGTGTATACATCGCAAAATTGCGAGAACACGGGGGATATAGAATCGGTGAAGAGAACAGATTTGTCCTAGGTAGGGAGCGACCCCGGTGGCTCAAATGGTTAGAGCATTGCCACGGGAGGCGGAGATCCGGCTTCGAATCCCGGCTTGGGGCAAATCTTTTCTCTTCAAAATATAAATATTTTTACTATAGTTGAATCTTTACTGCGCATTTTACACCATTTTTATTATTATATATTTAATAACTACATTAATATTGAATATAGCATAATTTCTAATAAATATTAGTGCTTCTATTAAAAATAATATTAAAATGCTGGACAAAGTAAAATACGACAAAATTATTGGTATCCCTATTCATTTTCGCATAGTCTATATTTCTGATTAATATAATCACAACTTAGCATACCTTAGAATAGTGTAGTTGTAACAGGGATTGCACCCTTGGGCAACCTTTCCCTGCTATAGCACTGAACTTTGATAGGCTGCTGCCTTGATCCGACTCAAATAATGTTATTCGCAGAAAATTTCCTGATATGTTATATAATTCAATGTTTAAATAAAATAAAATAAAAGGGAAGTCAGATATAGTATCAAATGCTTCTTTTTTGTTTGTATTTTGTTGCTTAGAGGCGTAAAACCCTAAGATCGTCAACGCCTGTAGATTTTTGATTTTATAATTATTTATCTTTTAAGAAAAAAAAAGTTATACACACGCATACTAACAGAAAATATATATCTATGATAAGGAAATAAAACAATCGAAAAAAAACAACAAATGCATCTATAGCAGGGACAATGGATGATCAAATATTGGTTATTAATTTACAGTTTGTAATGAATTTCACAACTTTGTCGATTTCAGATTTGCTGTTTTTAAGAGCTTCTCTAATATCGGGTTGTATTTTGAGCTGATTTAGTATTTTTTTATAGAAGTATCATTCCTTAAATATATGTCTGATACAAAGATTTTTATTACACCTAGGGCATATCGGTGATGGATCCCTTTTAACGAGATGTGCGTGGGTAAGCCGGGTGTGTCCTATTCTAAGTCGAGCAATAGCCACCTCTTCATGGCGTTTACTGCGATTAGATGTAGCCCAAGGCTTTACTTCTCGTTTTATATATTTCAATTTACTGGCTGGACTTTCATCCCACATTGCCATCTTTTATCTATACATTCTTTAAGTTGGCGAGCGAGTTTTTGGGCGGTTAGAATATGTCCCTCTACCTGGGAGGGTTAGAGCTGCTCGAGCAGCTTTATCAGCCATCTCATTTCCGACAATACCCACATGTCCCGGGGCCCAGATGACGAATATTTTTTTGCTTATGTGGTTTAGCATTATTAGATATTCGTGACTGAGTTGGACTATGGGGTTTTATGAGTACATATTGTTCAATCCCTGGATCGCGCTAATTGAATCGGAAATTATTACTATATTATCGGTTTCTATATTTGTCACGGAGAAATGTAGAGCGGATGCTATGACATTTAGTTCGGCGGTGTAGACGTTGTAGAGTTGGTGTCGCTTTTTTTATGGGTTAAATCGGGAGTAATAAAGGCAGATCCAGTTGAGCTGTCAGACTTTGAGCCAGACGACATACTGCAGTGTGGTGTGGTAAAGATTGTATCAGTTCACATCAACATTTTTCGATATTGTGCGGTCGGGGTGTCTTTTTTACGGAACTTAGACAGCTGTAGAAATACTTTGGGTGGCCTGTAAGTCCAGGGTGTTGTATTTGTATCTATTTTATTACGGAGTGATATGTCTTTAAGGAAGGCGATTGCAAATGAGATTCTTTCTGCAAGAGGGAGAGTCGAGTTCGGTTTATTATGGAAGGCAGAAGTAAACATAGGTTTAAATATATATTTATGAGTGGGATGATCAGTTTGCAAGTATAGTTTGGAAACATAATTGATAGCCAGTTTCTGTCTTCTAAATAAAAGGGGAGGCTTCGGTGCACAGGCTAAGGATGGGACTAGTTCGAAAAGGAGCTGGCGATATCCTAATTCCGGCGTGGTGAATAGAGTCAAGCTTGTATAGGATTCGTGGGCGGGCGGAAGAGTAGATAAAGGACCCATAATCAAGCTTCAAACAAACTAGTGCCCGGTAGAGTTTCAGCAATGTAGCCCTGTCTGAACCCCAAGTAGTACGTAGTAATACGTAGTATGTTTAATTTTTTTAAGAGTGATGTTTTGATTGTAGTTATATGATGTTCCAAGGTTAATTTTCTGTCAAATGTGAGTCCTAAAAATGTGTGGTGGTCATTGAACGGTAGTAATTCATTTGCTAAATACAATATGGGGGAAGGCGGAGTATTTCTTTTTCGACCGAATAAAAGGCATTCGGTTTTTTCTGGTGAGAATTGAACACCTATAGATTGGGACAAGTTGATAAACCTATTGAGAGATTCTTGAAGTTTGTACTGTATGTGCGAAACGTCGTGAGATCGGTTAAGAATGGCTACATCGTTCGCGAATAATAATGATTTTACCCCTCTTGGGAGGTTTAATCATAGGTCATTAATAGCTGTTGAGAAAAGCGTTGGGCTGATCTGTTGACCATTGACAAAGGCATATTGTGCTTCGGTTTCTAATGTAACTAAGTGATCATTCGTGGATCGACCTTTAAGGAATCCGGATTGAAAAGGTTGTATTAATTTGTTCTTTTCTATCTTCCACATCAGTCTTTTGTTGATCATCCGTTCCATGGTTTTGCTAAGACAGCTAGTAAGGACGATCTAGGGCTTAAGATCAGCTAGGGCGGTAGCTGGTAGGCATTCGTTTGTCTTTTCCACTCTTTAGTATAGGAACCACCAGAGAGTTCGCCAGCTATTAGGTAATCCTCCGTTGAACCAAATGTGGTTATAATAATCTAGAAGCCGTTACATAGTATTACTGGGTAAGTTTTTTAAAATTTCATAGTGGATCTTGTCAAGGCCGGGTGATTATCCTTTAACTGTGTTTAGAACTTTTTTTAGATCCCAAATTGTAAATTTTTGGTTATAAGGTAATGCGTAGTCATCTGGGTTATTATAAGTTTCTATGTCTTCGGGGAAAGAATTTGTTACAGAGGCATTTCTATTGTTGATATATATTTCGGAGAAGTGATCGGCAAAGATATTAGCTAAGGATAAAGGGTTATCAGTCCATCGTCCATTTAATATTAAAGTTATGCGGGGAAACGAGGAGTTGTTAGTTAATTTCCGAACTTTGTTCCAGACAATTGTGGAGTTTATAGAGCTGACGAATTTTTTCCATGATTCATTTTTGACGGTTGAAAGTTTTTCTACACACATAGCTCTATGTTTTTTATATTCAATAAGGTTTTCAGTGGTCATTGATTCTAGGATTTTTTCATAAGCTTTACGACGCTTTTTAATGGCTGTTCTGGTTTCATTATTGAACTGGAGTCCTATTTGGCATACCTTTGGCCGGCCATTGGTATTGATGCCTGAGCTGCCTGTGTGGTGACATTCGTGATAGTCTCACATCCTTCTTCAACATTTAATTCGTGTGCTGGAGCATGAGGTGGAGAGGCTAAGGATACAAAAAGGGGCCAATCAGCTTTATCTAATAGCCATCGAGGATATACGCGACACATGTTATTGAATTTAATTAGGATTGGGAAGTGGTCACTGCTGTAAAGATCAGGTAAAATATTCCAGTCTATTGAGTTATAAAGATTTGAACTGCAGAGTGAGAGGACAAGAGCCGAAAATGAACCAAAACTACTGGCGAATGTTGGTTCTCGTGTATTCAGTAGGAAGAGGTTGGATATGTCAATGAAATTTTCTACTATTTTTCCTCTTAAATTGGTATCGGAATTATGACATAATTATGATTATTACCGTTTAAGTCCCTAATATATAATACTGGGCCAAGGAGTTGGTTGTAGGTATCTATAAGAGACTGAGTGTCTATTGTACTATCTAATGGTGGTAGATAAATATTGCAAATTGAAAAAGTAAAATCTAAGTGAATTGTAGCGGCTGTGACTTGAAGGTGTGAATTGATTATAATGGGTCAGAACCAGAACCAACTCAAAAGTAAACAGATTTGTGAACAGCTAATAGTAAGCCGTGATGACTATGATTGGGGTCGGGGCTATCTTTTCTGTATATATTATAATTCTTTAATGTAATATTATTGTGAGGTTGAGCATGAGTCTCTTGTAGGGCAACACAAAACGGGTTAGAGTCGTTTATTATTAATTTTAGGTCATTAAAATGAGTTTTTAATCCATTAATGTTCCACTGGAGCAGAGCCAGATTACTATATGTGGTTTTAAGGAATATAATATTTTTTTTTTTTTTTTTTTTTGTCTTCCTCTATTATTTTTATGGATTTTAAACCCTTTATCGTTCGTTTTCACGATGTCCTGGTCAGTGGACATAGAATGAGACGATGTTTTATCGATTTCAAGACTTTTGTCGGGTGGGAGCCTCAGGAAGAGGTGGGCTGGGGACAGGTGATTGACACCTACCTTCAGCAGTGGTCTGGATAGGAATTAGAGGAGGTGGGGAGAGAGAGGCGGGAGGTGGGGATGGTAGAGATAGGTGGAGGGAGGGATGGCTCGGTACCGAATGAAGCCGAAATAAGCCGAACGGTTTGTTTAGGGATTTCATTGTTTGGTAAAGTGACAGATTTAAGTGATAGATTTATTTTTATGGGTAGGATTCGCAAAGGCAAAGTCTACTTGTATAACAACATCTTTTTTATTTGAACTTTTTGTTATTGAGGCAAACGATTTTTGAAAGATGGCGGGATTTTTGGTTTTTAAGATTTTTTTAGGTTCGGTTAAATTTATTTTTTCAATAATTTGTACACTCTTTATCCCTTTTTGTATTAGACAAGTTGGGCATTTTCTGTCTAAAGCATTATGTTCTCCTTTACAATTAACACATTTAGTGGTTTTTTTTCACATTTTGTATTATCGGTATGTCAAATTTCGCCGAAGTTTACAGAAATTGATTCTTTTTTGCAATCTTTTGTTACGTGGGAGAATCAGAGGAAGTTATAGCAACGTACAGGATTAGGAATGTATGGTTGAACGTTTACCGTCTAAAATCCTATTTTTGTGGTTTAAGGGGGCTTAGGGGTAGTAAATGTTAAAATATACGTATGTGTGTATTTTTCGACAATCTTTTTTAACTTTAATTCTTATAACGTGTGTGATGATATCTTTTAGTTTTTCTTTAATTTCTTCTATTGTTGCATATTGCAAGCCAAAACATGTAATGACGCCCCTCGAATAATTCAGGAGTGGCCTGAACATCAAATTGTCCCCCAAAGTTGGTCATTGCTAATAGTTTTTCAGTCTGTTTTGAATTAGATGTTTCAACTAACAATTCCCCGTCTCTTAATTTTTATGTTTTTTTTTACCAATAGTATTTTTAATAAACTTATTTATGAAGAACGGTGATACATTTTAAAAGTTATTTTCATCTGTTCTAGAAATAACAATATATGTTGGCATTATTTTAACCCAATCATCGGGTAGGATAGATATTTTATCAGGAGGTGATTTAATTCTACCTCTTTTCCGAGGCTGTGGATGAGGGCTGGTTGGGTCTGTCCCATTCATGATATTTTAAATATATAAGAGAAAAAGATAAAGGAAGAAAATAGCTATAGATAACAAAATAAGAAAGGAAGAAAAAAAAAGAGAAAAAGAGGGAAAAAAATGAAAACGTACATACCTTACTTCCTCTGGTAAAAAAAAAAAAAAATAATAAATGAAGTACCTTTTTTCCCTGGTAAATAAAAGATTAAAATAAAGAATAAAAAAAATAAAAAGTGAATATAGAAAAAGGAAAGACATTATACATTCTATCTTCGTGGACAAAATAACAACTGGTGGCTTCTATTTTGAAACTCTTATATGAAAACAAAATACATTTAAGTAAATAAAAATAAAGTTATTAAATTTCCAAAAAATTAATACTTAAAGTTAATCCAATAAAATTGGTAATGATTGTATTCACTTCAGGCGTGTGTGTTTCTTTTAATGAGTCTTGAAGTTATTGGGTGCCTTTAATGGACTATCCCGTAGAATTTCAGATGCCGATTCGTAAAATTATCTGTTTCGGTGGAGATGTTCAAATGAATTTTAGCGAAGTCGACAGTTATAATGATTCAAATGTTGACCGTACAGGTAGGACTCACAAATCAACAATGAGTGAAAAATTGGAGTATGGAACGTAAGGGTCGCACTCGCGAACGTATGAAAGAAGGACCGCACTGGCCGCATTAATCATTTACGGCCAAGGCTAGAATAAGTTGAAAGTTGAAATATTAAAATAATATAGTTTAATTAAAATTAAAATAAAAAAAATATATTTTTTTGTTTAGCCATAATGGCGGTAGAAAATGTTGCGCACACGCAACATTGGCCTGTAGAGTGTAATATATTTATGTATACTTTTTTTTTTTTTTTTTACAAAAATTTCATCCCAACAATTAAAAAAAACAATGTTTTAAACAAGGAACCTGATAATTTAATTGTAGCAACCCTTATTTGGCTGAATTTAACATTTAAACCTTAATACTCATTAGTGTTGAAATATAGCCTACTGTGCTATTATTTTTAAATGGGTTAAAAAACACAAAATTTGTTAAAAAATTATTTTTAATAATTGCAAACCTTAAATAATAAACTGATGTAACAAAATAGAAAAATATTTGAATTTATAACAATAAAAAAAATTATTAAATTCATGTTGCGTATACGCATCAGTGACCGTAAATGGGTTAAAAACAAGTATGGACCGCAATGGCCGCACTCCGAAAACAATAATAATGATTGTTGTAAAGTACACCACACGGGTCGCTTGCCGAGACATTGAACATGGACATACTATTTACACGCTGAACGGCCTTAACAGGTGGCTTTAGATAAGATATGAAAATATTGTCTGTATACTTTATTTATTAATAATATAACTATTCAAAAAGGTTCATAGCATTGATACACTTATTACACAAAAAGGGGCCGAAAATAGACGTGAACAATTTTAGGGGAGGAACAGATTGATATCGAATAAAGAGATGCACGAACATGGAAACTAAAAGGAAGAGACGACTAAGTTAATACGGGTCAATGGTCAGGATGGATCCCATAAGGTTGAATAAGCGAATATTTGATAATATATACAACCTGAAAAGCCAGAGTGCTTATGCAGATAGAACTTAAAAGGCTTGGAATTACTGATAAGGTCTAGCCGGACAGAAAGAGATTTAGGAGACGACTCAAAAGCATCAATCAAGGTTCTTCTGAAGAGAGAACGAATCATAGGCATGAGGGACGGAAAGAGGAGAGAAGGCAAGGGATGGAAAGGATTATTGGAGGAGGATAAAGGATATTCTTTATTTGTTAAGGAATTAAATTACACGTCCTTTCAAACTGGTAATTAAACACTTTTAACAAAAAGAATTTAGATAAGCAAACTTTACCACTATATATCTCACAAGTGTCTTATCAAATATCAAGTCAAATACATATTGAAGGTTGGAGCAGTGTTGCTATCCCTAGTAGCAAACTTACATATAAATATTGAACTTATTCAGATCCGTATAGATTTTTTTAATTAGCCCTATTAAAATATTTTCGTATAATTGTTAAAACTAAAGAAATTATAAAGAAAGATCTTATAAAGAAAATGAGTTAAAACTAAATTAATTTTATGCTCTGTTGTCTTTATTTTTAAGAATATTTGTAAATGGAGCTTAGTGTTTTGATTATATATCGGTTCTCAATTTTATCAATGCTGGGTTTATTTACCCCATATTGGATTTAAATTTAAATAGACTTTTATTAGTTCCCTACCCCAAGTTCAATTAAACCTTAATTCACACGGTTTTCCGTTTTATTATTTACAGAATACAGAAACAATATATTTTGGTATTTCAACGAAGTTGTTTGGTTTTAATAACAAGTGCCCCCCCCCCCTCCGCACGATGAAAAGCATGTTTCATTTGAAATCACTCAACCAAAAGTTGAAATGAAACCGATGCTTTCATACATTTTTTTTCCGTTTCACATATCGCATATATGGTCAACCATGTATAAATTTATTTTGATTTATTAAACATATTTTTCGGATTGTTAATTTTCTCATACATTTATGGATTATGGCCTTTATCCCATTACCCAGAATTGTTGTGGTAAATACATACTTCATCGATTTTTACATAGTAGGAGTTTATAACTTTTATCATTTACGTCGTATCACAAAGATAATACCTATAATATTATATCACAACATAGGATATTAAAAATCATAAAAGTTTTTAGAAGCTTGAAACTTTGTTGATATTAGCTTATGTCATTACTCCCATAAAACTCCAAAATCAAACATGATTCCACTGAAAATATGACTTTATTAAAAAAGAAAAATGTTTGAAATGGAACATCAGATTTCGTTCATGAATTGAAAAGTTTTCTATAGATGGGTTTGCTGAAAAATACTAATTTTTTATTTACGTCTTAATTTGAAGAAGCGATATAACAAAAACCCAACTATAACATCTTAAGTTAATTGAAAATTATCTTATGCCAAGTACTATATTGTAAACCCATAATGGTCCCACCACACACGAGAATCAGACCACAACCGAAAGGTATTGCACAAGCGAAACAAGTTGGTAATGGATCTCAGGCAGCCAGACCCTGAAGGACGAAATGTCAGGAGCTATAGAACGTTCACCGCAACCGCCGCAGTAAGTCCGAATAAGTTTTAAGTGGGTCCATTGTGTCCCATGGGCTTTCCCTCAAGTTCTTGCCACCTCCTAGTCTTCCCTCCGCCTTCCTGCAACAACCTCTCTCAGTTCTCAGTCCTTGTTGTGAACACTTCATTCCTGGATCTGGTTTCGAGACTTTAACACTATTAATTAACGATCTACTATTCATATTGCTGCTAATTGAGAACAGAAATCACAAAATTCCAATATCCTTGATGCCTCGATACGCAGTATAAAGTAATAAAAAATAGTTATAAAGCCAATATGTTGTTGCCAAATAACTATTTGAATAGAACAGTCCAATCTTAACTTCCATATTTATCTGAAATATATATTCAATAAAATGTATATATCCATGGAAAACTTGAGAGAGCAGAAAATTTATGTATTCTTAAAAGAATTAATAGGACGTCCAGATACACATGATACCAACAGCACCATCCAAAACCCTAGCAAAAATTGTAAATGATACATGTCTTATTTCCACATCCCACTAGTAACCATAACATCACAAAAAATATGGAGTTACCCGCTTTTGATCCCGAAAGCCTCTCAATTGCGAAGACCTAAGTTGATGCAAGATATTTACTATCTGAACAGAAATGAACAATATCGCCAACGATGTTTTATTGAACTCTACTACATCTAAAACAAGATTAATTAAAGCAACATTAATTACATATATGTATACATATACATTTCTCATCAAAGATAACCAATTGAAACCAGCTTAAAAGTCTTGTTTAGCTGGAAACTGCGTTGCGATTACTCATAAGAGAGTAGTAACTCGAGCAACTTGTGATATTAAACACTAACCACAAACGTATAAAAAAAACAACCTGGAACACTACAACCCGTGAACGGGCCTTGGGTTCAGTACATGGTAGAGGTTGTACTGTTTCATGGACAACGGTTCTGCAAGGAGGTGACTTGTCCTTGGCCACGCTCAACCGCAGATTTCCCCCTTATTTTGGGGTTATTACGGAGTTATTTTAGGTAACCTATTTTTATAATATTTTATAGAGGTTGGGTTAGCCCCAGGAGGTTCCTGGATCCTATATGATCCATCTCCAAACAGACAAAATAAAAGTCTTGCCCGCAGCGTGATTTGAACCAGGATGTCCGGCATGGCAACTCAGTGCTCTACTAATGAGCCACACCGCTCCCTAAAAATAAATAATATATTAATACAAAAAATAAATAAAATATTAGATCTCAAGAAAATTATTCTTATTTTTCTAAAAACAAAAGCACATGGACAAACACTCCTTTGGATTGCTTGCTATGCCCTATGTAAACTTCGGGTTGTTAGCTCAGTTCTGCAGCCTGTATACTATCCACTGTCAACAACCGAAAGGAGATCCGATGATATTGAGGTATGTGTGCGTATATTATATATATATATATATATATATATATATATATATATATATATATATATATATATATATATATATATATATATATGTGTATATATATACTGGTATTTACTTGTCTTGGCTATTTATTAATAATTATTTCAGATTATTTCGCTATTGATTTTCAGTTTATTCTTTAAACTTTTGTTTTATGGCATTTTGAGACTACATGGTTCTCATGATCATGCCCTAACAGTGAGAAAAAAGGCTCTTAGTGAATTACATAAAAAACACACACTAGTCTGAATATAAAATTGATACTAGTGCGATGGAAATACGTATATGATATTTACAAATCGATGAAATGCGTATGAATTAACTAAGTGTGTTAATATGTGTACGATGTTAATGGGAGGATTTGTTGGTACTATTTATGTATTAACATTATACAGGTGATAATTTTATATTTAGACTAGTGCGCTATTTATTATAATTCACTAGAAGCCTATTTTTTCACTTTAGTCAGTGTTTGTTTATGAGAGCAATATAGTTTCGAAGAGTCATCAAAAGACTTTTAAATAAAATACTTGAGGTGTATAAAATTTTAATTTAACAGGCTAATATTGACTTATTTAGGTCATAATATATAGTACTAATATATTGTTGCTACTACCAACCACAGTACACAGAGAAAATAACATTTAAAATACTAAAAATATTTATTGTACAACGAAACAATCCCCAATCTCCTACTTTAAAAAGTGAATTAAATGGAATAAATGGAAACGCCTTGAAGTTAAAAGGGCTGTGTACTGAAATCCCTACAGGACCAGGGAAAAAGGATTACTGGGAAATGCTCGCCAGAGATTATCTCGGAAGGAACCGGAAAAGCAACCGCTTCAGGAAAATCCTGGGTTTAAAGAAAGGTGTTTTCCAGTAACGGAGTGGGGGGGGATTTCCTAGGAGGAAGTCTTAACAGCATAGGATAGGACGCCTCAAGTTAAATATTATCTATATATTTAGCCTATTAAAAAGTATTTTGTATATATATAAAAAAATATTAATGGTTAGTGAACCCGACGGCTCGATGCCGATATCACCAAACTCTGCATACAAACCTCTGTCCACGGTCCACTATCCAAACCCAAATCCTTCAGATCACTCTTAACGCAATCTTCCCTTCTACGAGAATTTTTAATTTTAGGAATTCGTTCGTTACTCAGCCCAACAACTTTATATGCCCATCATAATCTTTGCGACGCTATCAATAGAATAATAATTACCAGGTGCACGCTTCACAATTCCGCGTTGTGATTATGTATCAATACAAAAGGTTAGCACTCACCTTTGACAATCTCTTGTGGATTCCAATTCCACTCTTAGGAAAACATTCGCAATTTCATTTATTGTCCTTTTGGAATTGACATTTTTTATACTATTTAACAGGACTTAAAATATTTTTTAAGTTAAAAACAAACGCTGATCTATTCTATGTAAAGCTCAATATAATGAGTTAATATGTAAAATAAACTTGTGGTTTATTCTTCCATTTTAAGCCTTTAACTTTTTCGGCCAGCACCTATTCAAAACATTTAACCCTCATCCAGATATCCTTAGTCAAACCCACTCTGTATGCATTGGAGCAAAATTAGGTATTCCTCTTCAGTTGTCCCTTCCTCCTAAAGCATTCCATCCTTCCGAAATATCAAACATTATTCACAGATTACCCGCCAACAAAGCCCCTGTACACGACCTAATCACATCCCACATTCTAAAACGCCTTCCTCGGAAAGCGATCCTACTCCTTACATATACAATGCCGTAATCCTCACCACATACTTTCCTGATTCCTGGAAATTATCCATAGTTAAGATGATACCAAAACCTAAAAAACCACCAGAACTCCCAAATTCTTAGCTTCTACTTACTTCCTTATTATCAGTTCCTACCTCAGTAATAGAACCTTTAAAGTAAACCATAATTTTTCCTACTCTTCCCTCTTTACCTAGTCTGTCGGTGTTCCTCAAGGATTTCCTCAAGGAGTTCCCAAGTATCCTGGGTCCCATCCTATACACGATACATACAGCTGACATCCCAACCCATCCAAGCACTGTCCTCACTACGTACGCTGATGACACATGTGTGTTATCAGTAAATAAGGATCCATTTGTTGCATCCCAATCTCTTCAATCCCATATCTCAGACCTTCAAGAATGCTGTCAAAATTGGAGAATTAAAATAAATCCTAACAAATCCCATCAAATTACCGTCACCCTTCGTCGTAAACCTACGAATTCCTGCCCTACTGTATCCTTTAATAATATTCCACTGAACCCTGTCGAACAGATACTTTACCTCGGACTCCATCTGGACAAACGTCTCACTTGGAATCCTCATACAAGACTGAAAAGACAAGAAACTGCTCGACGTTTTCGCCTACTACAACACTTACTGGACAAACGCTCTAAGCTCCTAATTAATTACAAAAGACTCATTTACATAACAGTTATCAGACCTATTTGGACATACGGAGTTGAGCTTTGGGGCTCTACTAAACCATCCAATTCATCTTGTATCCAATC